>LPNM01000006.1:1371815-1386494 GCA_001747045.1 Hanseniaspora osmophila | reverse complement strand
AAAAATTTGATAGTATTGGTAGCACCTTTACACCACTCAGTAGAGTCAGTTTGTTCAGTTCACAATGCGTACCCCTTCAAATTGCAGAGTAATACACCCACACACCTGAGATGCTTAATTTACAGGTCACCTGGCAGTGTGTTTGTGACGTTTTCTGCGACGCATGGTTGGTCCAACACAGTAATTCGTCATCATACAAAGGCATGAACCCTTCTTTGTGCAATAAATTAAGCGCTTAAACAATTGCGAATGAATTGATGAAATAGTTGGTTAAATTATGGAATCTTCTTATAAATACTATGGTCAAAACAAGACTCACCAGAAGAAACTACAATTTTTTTGGCATCAAACCACAACTATTAGTTTACTCAACTCAAATAAAAGAAAATAAGCAAAACATCCATAGCAAACTCTTTACCCCTGCTCTAGTCAGCAATGTCCTCAATTGACAAACTATCAATCCAAGGGATCAGATCATTTTCACCTGAAGCCAAACAAGAGATATATTTTGGAACACCGCTTACTTTGATTGTTGGGGCAAATGGGTGTGGGAAGACCACTATTATTGAATGTTTGAAATATTCCACAACGGGGGATATGCCGCCTAATAGTAAAGGTGGTGCATTTGTGTTTGATCCAAAAATGAAAGGTTCAAGAGAAGTTTCTGCACAGGTGCGATTGTTTCTCCGTGCAACAGATCAAAGAAAGTATTCTATCACGAGAAATTTACAAACCATTTTGAAGGGGAAAACACAAAGTTTCAAGACATTGGAAAGTGATATTGGTAGATTGGAAAACGACGGCACAGTAACCACAATGAGTTCTAGAGCACAAAATCTTGACGAAAGAGTCCCCAAATTTTTGGGTGTTTCCAAAGCTATTTTGGAATACGTTATTTTCACACATCAAGAAGACAGTTTATGGCCATTGAGTGAGCCAGCAGTGTTAAAAAAAAGATTTGATGAGATTTTCCAAGTATTCAAATTTTCTAAAAGTGTTGACTTATTGAAAAGTTTTAAAAAAGAGTCTGTGGCTGATTGCAAAATATTACAAGAAACTGTAAACTACTTGAAAACAGATAGAAACAGAAGTCAATCGACAAAATTGAAAATATCACAAATACAAAAAAAAATTAACCAATATGAAGAATCTGTAACAAGTTTGAAAGTGGAACTAGACGATATCATTGCTCAACAAGACAAATTGTTCAAATCTAATCAAGAGTATCAACAAGTTTTATCAAAATTGGAAACTTTGGAAAACAAGAAAAATTTGATGATATCACAAATGACTACTTTAAAACAAAATTTAACAAACACTATTGAAAACAAATCGATTCAAAAATTACAAGATGATTTACAAAATTTCGAAGCAATATTGTTATCAAAAGAACAAGAGATTGAAGATTACAAAAAAAACCATTTGGAACCAAAATTGCAAGAGCTTGAAATGAATAGAAAATTATACAATGAATTGATTGGGAAACAAGGAGAATACAATCAAATGATTAAAGAATATGAATTGAATAAAGAAAAGTTGCAAGAGATGGAAATCATGTTTAAAGCTGACTTTCACTTGGAGCCGAACACGGAGATCATCAGTTCCCATTTAAAACGTTTGAAAACCAGTTACCAAGTTTTCAAAAACACAAACGAATCTGAATTATCCTTTCTTCAAGAAAAGGCAAACGAGTTGGGCACCCAATCTAAAGTTGAAATGGGTAATTTGAACTTTATCAATAATGACATTTTTAGAACAACTAACGCTTTAAAAGTTTTGGAAAAAGATTTACAAAAAATCACGAAAAACCCTTTAAATGATGAGAAAAGGCAAGCAGATATACAAAAGTCTTTTGATGATTTTAAGCAGCAACTAGTTGACTTTGAAGAAAGTGAAACTATAAAAAAAATAAGTCAACAGATTGATAATGAGTTTGAACAAATTTCTCATTTAGAAACTAGCTTGGAAAATATTCAAGGGAAGATCATGGCATCGAAAAAGCAATCTGACCTTTTGATCAATTACAATCTAGTGAAACAAGATTTGCAAAAAGCACAAGGATCTCTTGCTAAAAGTTTATTTGATTTCGTGGACCAGAACAAAAAAATGGACAACGTTTTGGATTTGGCTGATATTGATAAATTTAAACCAACGTTGGAGCATTGCAAAGAGGTAGTTTCCATATATGAAAACTCAATGGACGATGCCGAAATTTTAAGTGCCTCAAGCAACCAAAAGTATAGAGGTCTTGAAAATGAACACGGGAACTCAATTCGTGCTCACAAGGCAAAAGTTGATGAAATTCGAGATACAGAAAATCAACTTGCAAAACTTAAATCGTTTATTGACCCTGTTTTGCCAATCAAAGAGATTAACAAGTATTCTGACCAAGTATCTGAGCTAGAAGAAACTGAAAAAGAACTTTTAGAAGGTATCAAGGCAAGAGAAGTTTTTGGCCAGTTTTTCCAAAAATCGAAAGACATTGCTGAAGTTTCCAAATGCTGTTTTTTATGTGAAAGAACTTTTAAAAATGATGAACAAGGTTTTGACAAATTTATCGCTAGACTAAACTCAAAATTGAAAATCGATGTTGAAGATTTTGTTCAAGAAAAAACGTATGTTGAGCAAAAACTAGCTAATTTGAAAAAACTTGCGCCTTCCATCCAGACATTCAACGAGAAACAGCATTTTTTGGTAATTTTAAAAAAAGATTTAACAAATTTAGAAGGTAACCTTCAAAATTCGGAAAAAGAGTTAGGAAAGAGTAAAACAGAATATGATCGTGCGGTGTCGTTTTATGATAGATTGAAAAAGTTGAGAACATTTGTTTTGGCCATTGAAAGACTTATAGCCACTGTGGAATCACAAACATTTAAACTGAATGAATTGAACAGAGATGTTGAACTCAAAGAATCTAATACCGAAAATTATGAATCTTTAGATGCCTTAAACACGAAGCAATCAACAATGAACAACGAGCTGAAACAAATGCGCAAGAACCTTTACGAGTTGCAGACGACGAAAGAAAACCAGACTAGAACTTATAACAAGTTGCAGCAGTACGTCAAAGATCAAGGGTTTACTCTTGCGGAAATTGAAACAATGAATTTAGAGAAAAACAAGATCTCTAACGACATTGCTGAACAAAAGAAAACTTTAGAAAACTTTGCAGTTAGTAAAAAGATGAATGAAGAAACTGTTTCACGACTACAAAAAAGTATCCAAACTACAAATCAAGCGTTGGTTGAACTTAAAGATAAATATCAAACGGAAGGTGATACGTTGCAAAAAAATCTTGACGAATTTACTCGCATATCTGATTTATTTCAGAACCTAAATGATCAAACCAAAACTTTTGAGCAAAATCATCAAAAAAAATCTATTGAAGTTAGCAAACAAGTTGAAACGGCAGATTTATCAATAAAACAGTTGGACAGTGAAATCGTAAGCATTAATCAACACATCAACGCTGAACTTGCCAAGGTGAATGATTCAAAAACTACAAAAAACAACATTAGATTCAACATTGAGTATCAGGAATTGAACATCTCCTTAGCAAAAGTTACAAAGGAGATTAGTGAGATGGATGTACAAAATGCCCAAGTAAGGAGAAGCGAGTATGAAAAACAGGCTTTAGAATTAAAGCACATGTACGAACAAGTGAGCAGCGAAAATGCTAGTAAAGTTGGTGAGATCAAGCAATTGAGAAATCAAATTGCTGAAATGACGCATCTTTTGAACACAGAGTATAAAGGAATTGATCAAAAATATATGGAGAGTTTAGCCTCTTTGCAAAGTAAAACGTTAAAAAACGCAGACTTGGACGAGTACTCCAAGCTTATAGAAATGTCCATTATCAAGTATCACGCCACGAAAATGAAGGAAATCAACAGAGTTTTGGACGAGTTGTGGAGATCAACTTATGTTGGATCTGATATAACAACTATTATGATCAAAACCGAGCAGGTCACAAGTGCCAGGGGAAGATCCTACAACTACAAAGTTGTGATGTTCAAAGATGGTTACGAGCTGGATATGAGAGGAAGATGCTCTGCTGGTCAGAAAGTGTTGGCTTCGATTTTGATCAGACTAGCCTTATCTGAATCATTTGGGTCAGACTGTGGGGTCATTGCACTAGACGAGCCTACAACAAACCTTGATGAAGACAACATTGCTAGTTTGGCCCAAGGGTTGCACAACATTATTCAGGCAAGACAGCACCAGCGGAATTTCCAAATAATCATTATCACGCATGACGAAAAGTTTTTGCGCTACATGAAAGCCAGCGACTTTGCTGACGGCTATTTCAAAGTTGATAGAGACTCCCTGTCGACTTCCACTATATCGTGGATAGACATCAAGAACATTTACGAATAATCTTGCAACACCAGTAGGTACAAAAAAGTATATGGTTTATATATCAACTCATCATCGCATTGTACTTTTGTTGGTTTTTTATAATATCCAAAATAATTTCGTATTTTTTATTCATTAAATTGAAAATTTGTTTCCTGGCATGCGTTTCCAAGTAACTCGGAATCAACTGAGGTTTTTGAAAATCGTTACTTCTATCCACGTCTATAACCTTTGACCCGTATTTTGCTGCCAGGTATGCTCCTTTAGGACCAATGTATTCAGTTGACTCGATATCTTTTGCGATATAAATAGATATCTCGGGGAAAGAGATTTGAAGCAATGTTAAAAGTCTTGTGTTCTTTGACTGACTGCCAACAACATATAGCGTTTCAATTTCAGGGAACTTTTCGATGATCATTCTTGTTTGAAACACTAAAAACTCCAATGTTGTTATGTATTTGATTGCCAGACTTTTTAAGGAAGTGTCCAGAGTTTCTCCAATGTACACTCCCTTGAGATCAGGATCAGCAAAGGGTGTTCTGTTTCCCTGTAAGTCTCCATATAAGAAACACTTTTTGCTTTCATATTGAAATAAACTTTTTTCATCGTTTCCATCGTATGCTACAATGTAGTCTTCAAGCAAGCTGATTATGTCAACGACATTGGAATAATTGTTTTTCAAACAGTATGGGTGGTTTTGCAAAACATGTGATAATAGTTGACCCGTTAAAGAGCTTCCGCCTTGGTACACTTTAATACGGTCTTGCTGGTCAAATATATTTGTGAAGGGACCCCAAATTCCATCAATGTGAAACTCCGACTTTGTTGATCCATATAGGTAGCAAGTTGATGTTCCTGCGACCATTGTCATAGAATGATTAAGTTTTGGGGCAGTTGCAAACCAGCCAGCATAACAATCAATAAAAGAACTTACTCTGATATTTTTATGATTGTTGGGCAGTAAAGGTGCAATTGGTCCAATGGAAAAACTTTTCCCCGTTGTTTCCATAATATAATCGTATACATTGGTAGTCCATCCACATAGCTCACCATCGTGCCCAATCCCATTGGCATTGGGTATGTTCTTGAGCATCTCATAACTCCACTCAAACTTTTCACATATTTTCTTCGCAATGTACTTGTGCAAGTCATAAACAACCAATGAATCATTTTCGTTCAAGCCATGTAACAAGTGGCACAATTTCGGGATTCCCATCTCAGAAATAAAACCCTTTCCTCCTAAACATTTTTTTGTGTAAGAAGGTAAAGCGTTTTTGTTTAAGTTTTCGCATTCTAAAGAGCTCGTTCCATCCATCCAAAAGACCACGTTGAGTGGGTATTTGGCTGAGTCTGTGCCAAATATTTTGTGAGGAGTGACATCATCCGCTTCAAAAACGGCCATCGAACAAGTGGCACCAACACCTAGAGCTTTGGTATTATACGCCGAAATGTCTAACTCCTCAAAGCACTCATCCAGCCTTTCCAGAATTTCATTTGTTGACTGAGAATACTGCCAGGACTGGTGATTTGTGTTATCGTTTGTGTAGTATGGGACTGGTCTACATGTTGTTTGCAACAGCATATCGTCATTGTAACAATACAAAGATACCCTAATGCTTGAAGAGCCTAGATCTATGCCGATTCCAACCTCGGTCATAATGATTTGTTGTTATTGTGGTTTGTGGCATCCTCAATGTCTTTGTTCAAAGCTCGGAGCTCAGAATCTTCAAGTCAGATAAACATTTCCAGCCACTAAAATTAATTCTTGTTCGCTGTTTACTTTTTAAACTAGTATTGTGTTACTCAAAGCAATTGATCCAAGTTTGGGAAAGTTCAATAGTTTTGCTCAAAATACTAACAAAAAAAAAATGCAATGTCACATGACTTAGAGGGGGAGGCATTGAAAAGAGCCAATACCGGTTAGTTGGTAGAAAATGTACAAGTTGAAATGCCGTATGATTCACGTAATCTGGCTACTTTACATAGTTTATAATTGTTCCAAAAGGCTAGCCTCCAAATTTACCCATCAGTTTCTTCTTCCTCTTCTGGTCATTTGTGGAAGTTTGAATGGGACTTTCAAAGAAGCAATTTTATAGGTGGCAGCGGCGGATTTTGGAATGTTGAAAGCTTCTGCTTGACCCACAGTAGCACCTTTGACCAAACAGCCTAGCGCTCTAAACAAATTCACCAATCTGCTTGGTTTCATGTTTAGTTCTTGGGCAAGTGGCGAGATTTCAACCATAAAATTGTCCAAATGCAGAATACAACACAAAATGTAGCACAATAGCTTGTCTTCGGATTGGGGGTCAATAGTGAAAGATCTTTCTTTAGATCTACCAAAAACACCAGCTCTCAAAATCGTGAATCTTTCCAAAACACCATCGATCAAAGCTTCAGGAGGAGAGTTCAAATTCTCCATTAACTTTTCTTTATTATTGGATCTTTTGTTTTCGTAAACCCCTAGCAACAAAGATAAATAGTACAATAGTTGCCATTTTTTCATTGGAGTTGCATCGCTGAAATGGGCAATTTTCTTTGTGATGTATGGAGATTTTTGGTATGGCAAGTATTCCAGCTTGGAACTGGTGTCTTCTTCGGTGATCATTTCGTTGCATCTGATGAATTGCATTTCTCTCTTTGGTATTATGCTCGAGACAGGGTAGATCTGTTCCACATCAGTGGCATCGACATTGCATGCTGGCGTTGGTCTGTCGATATTATCGTCCAACTGTTCTCTTGTTGGAAGGTTCGAAACATTTGCGCTGACAGCATCAACAATGTCTATAGCATTTTCGCTCAATTTTTCAGAATCAATTCTGTTTCTTTCCAAATCTGCAATTGCCTTTTTAGCTTTCTTAGTACCAAAAGCCTCACCCAAAGCGTTTCTCATTGTTGAAATTCTAACATCTTTTGCTTGCTTGATTTTTGGGCCTTTCAAATGTTTTTTGGCTTTGGAGATGACTACCGTGTCAGCAACATATGGGGTCTTGTATAATTCAATTTCTTCTGATTCGGGATTGTAAACACCTAATAGGTACTGCGAGTTGTCTGATGCCATGGAATCAGCTTTATATTCAAGTCTTTCATTTTCACCATGAACGACATAGTTGGCTTCGACTGTCTGCAGTTCGTTTGTTTCTTCATCTAAAGCACTTGCAGATCTTTTTTTTTTGTACAAAGAAAACTTGGTGTCTTTTGGAACATTGATCCCTCCAAACAAGTTGGCAACAACTGAGCTTGAATCTTCGTGGATCTCTTTGATCTTGATATTTTGTACCATTTTCTCGTGCAACTTGTTTCGGTTTGCGGGTTTGAATATGTTTGGCAAGGTTTTTGGGATTAAAATTATTTTTTTTTGTCAAAAGCAAGAAAATAAATCAAAGAACTTTAAACGGTTACGAGGGGTACTAGATAGAGCACACGAGAAAGCAATGACTTTATCAATATAATGGTATAACGCATGCATCGACATTTAATTCCAGCTCGGTCTAAACATCGCTTAAACTATTACTGCTTGAAAAGAATCTCTGAAAGTAAAAAAAAAAAAAAAAAAAGAGAAAAAAAAGAGAGAAAAAAGAGAGAAAAGAGGAAAAAGAAAAGATTTCAAATACGGGATCACATGAACGGTAATAGGTTCGATGAGTTAGCTTCATTGAGCAGTGGATTATACGTACAAGGAGTATACTTAAACTTTGGAATGCTCAAACACCAAAGAGGACAGGAAACCCAATTGACGAACACGCAATACACATAATACAACAAAACCAATGGCCACACCATTTGAAATACTAGGGGTGTCTGTAGACTCCAGTCTGGAGGAAATCAAACAACAGTACAGGGAAAAACTTTTGGGTGCGCATCCAGATAAGTGGCACAGGCAGCAACAACGAAATAATGCCACCAATGCGGACCAGATAGGCTCTACAAAAAAACTGCGCCAGGAGGAACAAGTGCCTTCAGTTGAGAGTATCAAAAGTGCGTACCATGTGCTGTCAGATCCATTGCGCAAAGAAGAGTACTTGAAATCACTTGCTACAAAATTGCAAAAGCAAGGCATGCACAGCTCAGGAGATGGTTTAGACGAATTTTCCCTAGACGATTTTAGTATGGTGGAGCGTGCAGAGTCTCCAGACGAGCTGGTTGATTGGTTTATGGATTGTCCAAGATGCACAAACAAAAACGGATTTCACGTTACTGAAGACATCCTTGAGCAAAACGGGGAGGAGTTGCCCAACGGCATGGGATACCAAGTGATTATTCAGTGCTCGATGTGCAGTTTGTGGATCAAACTGAACTATGATTTTGCAGATAACTAGTTGTTGTTGTTGTTGTTGTTGTTTTTTCTCGCCTTCACCTGCTTATATAAAGTTATTCATCACTGCCGCACTTGGTCTGCCACCGGCATTCCAAATCATTTCGTTCGGCATTTGCAGTTTAGAGTCTGATATCAACAGAAACCACAGTGTGTCGTCGCTTAAACTCTCTGTATTGTGGGTTTCTTCATAGAGGTGCAAAAGTGATTGCAGTAATCCGTGGATCTTGTCTTTGTGTTTGCCATGCCGCTGAACTGCCAAAACCAAGGGTGTTGCTGACAAATGGAAATCTGACACATATTGTTGTTCTGTTTCAGAAATCGCCAAATTCCTCACTTTCATAAACATCTCGCGCATTTGGTCTCCTTCAGACAAAGTTTCATAAGTCTTTGTTATTAACATGTTGATAACGGTTTCTGGATGGTTTAGAATTACCTTTGTTAGTGGGTTTTCCATTATCTTTTCAAACACGGCGTTTTGCTTAGTTTCTTTTAAAAACGGAACAAAATATTTTTGAAAATCGTCTTCATTTTTGAGAAAATATTCTGGGAAATTGTTTTCCACAAGAAAAGAAACCTCAGAACCTGATTTAGGGTCTTTTCTTGTGCCTTCTTCGTTGATAAAACTGCTAATAGGTTTATTGAATATATAACTCATAGATTCTGCTCTTTTAAAAACATCAATTTTCGTCTCTCCAGCACGCACCAGCCCAACGTCCATCAAGTAATCCCTGCAGCGTTTGCAATTGAATACTCGTAGATCAAAAACCATTGTAGCTCCGTTGTCTCTTGTGTAATTGAACTTGACAAATTGGTTCATCATTCTGGCGTGTATATCTGATTGGTTAAAGTAAGCATAAAGCTGTTTGTTCAAAATGGGAAGATTACTGTTTCTTCCGCTCATAAGCATTACCTGATCAATAATTTCGTCTGGAAGCTCTAAAAAAATTGCGGGCCGTAAGAATTGTTTCCGTGAAACCACATTCAGCTCACGATCTAACCTTTTTTGAACTTCATCCGCCGTTTCTGTGTGTGCAGTGATGCTTCCCTTATGCTTTTTTAAAGAGACATTGGGTCTGTCTGTGTAAGTATCATCACTCACATGTTTCTGACTGCCAAAATTTCTTTCAGTAGATAATTTTCTATACCGGTGAAGATACGGGTAGTATGCGGATTTGCTTAATATCGTTGAGTTATTCTTATCCGCTCTTTTGATTTCTCTTGTGTTTACACCAGCAACAATAAATCCCATTTTTAAAAATAAACCTGCAGCAGGGTGTTGCCTACTTGCGTATGCCCTTTCAGAAACGTATCCGCTTTACATAACCATCGACACTCAAAAGATAATGCTGCCTTTTAAGCATCGGGTTTCCATCAGGTCGGTTCCTGATCTCCCATATGGATTACCCGACTGCTTTAAGTTTTTTGTACTTTCCAATCTCATCGGAAGTTTTTCAAAAAATTTCATTTTTTTTTGCTTGATTATAATGTGAGTCAGATGTGCTAAAGCACGCTAGTGAGTATTTTTGAAGAACGAATAGTGAATTATTTGTTAGCTTTCCACTTCAATGAAAAGGTTGCTTGCTTTATGACTTCTTCAACGTTGTTCTTATTAGATTACAAAAGCTGTAATGACTTTTCTCAATCGTATACACCTTTATGAGAAACCCTCCTGGACATGGGAATATCGCACTGGAAAACAGCATTGAGAAGAATGTCAAGTACCGTATCAACCAAAGTTACACAACCTAAATGGCATCAACCTGGGAACAGCACAAATGAGCCTGTTTTGAAGTTGCTGAACACGTTGACAAGAAACAAGGACGTTTTTATTCCTCAGTCCGGAGGGAAAAGAGTCACTTGGTACTCTTGTGGGCCTACTGTGTACGATGCATCGCACATGGGGCATGCAAGAAACTACGTTTCTATTGATATCAACAGAAGAATCATGCAAGACTATTTTGGATACGATATCAGTTTTGTGCAAAATGTCACTGATATTGACGATAAAATTATTATCAGAGCCAGACAAACCTATTTGTTCAAGAAATTTTTGCAAGAACAAAACGCTTCCGAAAAAGAAGAGTCCGTTACTCAATTTCCTGATGAATCAATTTTGAAATCTTTGAACGAGTATTTGCTGACATTTATTGAGAGCAATTTAAAGATCAAAGCTACTTCGATTCAAGACTATGAAAAATGGGCCACCATCAACAAGCCAAACATCGAAACTTTGAAAATTGAATCTCCAAAACTACCAATGTACATCACGTCTATTGACAATGCTGTAAAAGCGCTTTCAAGTCCAAAAAACACTGTGGAATTTTTCCAACAAGTTAAAGACATTTTGGTTCCGGCATTAGACTCTCAATTTGGTTCTGAAATCAATGACCCAAAAGTCTTTCAAGCGTTACCTCAACATTGGGAACACGAGTATGACAAAGACATGAGAACGTTGAACGTTTTGCCTCCCGACATCACAACCAGAGTCAGTGAGTATGTTCCTGAAATTGTGGATTTCGTGAAGAAAATTATTGACAACGGATATGCTTATCCAACCTCTGACGGAAGTGTTTATTTTGACACTGCCAAATTTGACTCCAGCAACAAACATGACTATGCTAAATGTCAACCATGGAACAAAGGTAAACTAGACTTGATCCAAGACGGTGAAGGTTCCTTGAGCAATTCTGTGCAAGACACCAAAAAATCAGCCAACGATTTTGCTCTTTGGAAATCCAGTAAACCAGGTGAACCAAAATGGAGTTCTCCATGGGGAGAGGGAAGACCAGGGTGGCACATTGAGTGTAGTGTTATGGCAAGTGATATTCACGGAGCCACCATGGACATCCACAGCGGTGGTATTGATTTGGCTTTCCCTCATCACGATAACGAATTGGCACAAAGCGAAGCTCATTATGACAACTGTCAATGGGTAAACTATTTTTTGCATACGGGTCATTTGCATATTGAAGGACAAAAGATGTCTAAAAGTTTGAAAAATTTCATCACCATTGATGAAGCTTTGTCCAAATACACATGGAGACAGATGAGGTTATGCTTTGCATTGGTCCAATGGAACAACCAGCTGGATTTCAAAGAAAGTTTGATCCAAGAAGCCAAGGGTTTAGAATCTTCTTTTAACAATTTCTTCAAAAACACAAGAGCTTTAAACAACGATTTCAAACACGCTGTTGCAAATGGTGTTTATGTTTCTAAAAAAACTGGAAATTTGGAAAAAAAACTTTTGACTGATCTTTATGCTGTTCAAGATGCTGTTCATGTGGCATTCTGTGACAACTTGAGTACCCCGGTTGCAATCAAAAACTTGGCCGAATTGGTCACAAAGACAAACACTTATATCTCTACCGTTGGGTCTGACCTAAAAATTGAATATGTTTTGAACAACGTCAAATATGTCACCAAGATTTTGAACACACTGGGATTCACAGCCAGACCAGATGGATTAGGTTGGGAAGACGTTGCTGAAGTTTCTAACAAGAGACCTGCTAGTTTGTCAAACACTGCTTCTGCGGAAGATACTGTTCTTCCTTATGTCAAGGCCTTGAGTACGTTTAGAGACCAAGTGCGTCAATATGCCATTAGCAAAGCTCCTTACGGTGACTTTTTGATATTAAGTGACAAAGTTAGAGACGATGATTTGTTGAAACTTAATGTTTCTTTGGACGACAGAAGTGACAATCAAGGTGCCTTGGTGAAATTTTTGAATGATCAAGAAAGGGAAGAGTTGTTACAACAGGTTAACGAAAGAGAGTTGAAGAAAAGAGAAAAAGAACAAAAAAAACTAGAACAAGCTAGATTGAGAGAATTGAAAGAAAGGGAAAGAAAGGAAAAGGCTTCTTTGAAACCTCAGGACATGTTCAAAAACACTGAGTTGTATTCTGCATGGGACGAAAACGGGATGCCAACAAAGGACAAAGACGGGAACGAAGTCACCAAGAGCATGACCAAAAAACTGAAGAAACAGTGGGACGCTCAAAAAAAGCTACACGATGAGTTCTTTGGTTAAGTCCATTTGTTTTTGCTGACTTGAGGACAGCATGAAAAGTTTGTGTACTATTGCTATATTTGCATAATGTGATTTAAATTGTTTCGTGACCTTGATTAAGCTCAATTCTTGCCTTGCTTCAATGTGTCCCACGGGTCACGTGTCTACAGATTTTGTTCATAGGTTTGATGTTTTGTTTTTTTTTTTTTCAATTTTTTTGAAATCGAATCTTATTTTAGAGGTTCTCTTGCAAGGTCATTCAGTTGAGTCTACACGAATTTTTGAAAAAGGTAAACCAAGAAAACAACCGAGACAATAACCAGTTATTGAAATGGCAAACGAAAAACTGTCGCTTGCGTTGCAAGGGCTAGCCAATATTGAAGATGAGCTTGAAGCTTGCGATAAAAAAGTGCAAAATTACAGATTATCTGTTTTACAACCGGTTTATAACAAAAGAAATGCGTTGATCCAAGATGTGCCAGATTTTTGGAAAATCGTGTTGACTCAACACCAGGATTTTGCAGACTACATTCAAGTGGAGGACTTCAAATACGTTGAAAACATCTCAAGTATTGAAATCGACTGGGAAAGCATTGACGAATTCCAAATCACATTCAACTTTCAAGGGATTGAAGATGATTTTCCAAAACAAAAAGTATGCAAAAAATTCAAGCTGGAATATGACGTTGACAAAGTATATAATCCTAATAAATTGAAGCCAGAAGAGCTTGAGGATATGGAGGAGTTTGGATACTGGACGAGTGAGCCGTGCGCTATTCAGTGGCCAGCCAGCTACAACGGTTTCAACCCAGCAAAAATCATGGATAAAAGTTCCGCCATAGGGAAGAAAAACTACAGAAAGGGTATGAAAAGTTTTTTTGGATGGTTCAAGTGGACCGGCTTGAAAATCGGCAAAGAGTTTCCTAATGGGCAGGACCTGGCCACTTTGTTTACGGACGATATTTATCCACACTGTTTGAAATACTACACCCAAGCGCATCGTGATCTAGAAGACGAACGCGATGGCACTGACAGCGAGGTGGACGACGAAGAAGAGCCGGCCTTTGAAATTCCTGAAGAGGTGGATGAGGAGGAGGAGGAGGAGGAGCAAGAGCCTGCTTCCAAAAAAGTCAAAAAAGGGTGATTTCTGAGCCATGACGTGTTCTTGATATGTAGATAAACTGTTATCATTTGTAAGTTTTTTTCTTGTAAACTCTAGTGTGTCTGTTATTCTGTTTATAAGCGGCCATAGGATCGTTTTTGTCTAGTTCCATGCGTCTTCTATCGTTTCCTGCAGGAATTGGCTTGCGCTTTTGTTTGCTCATAAAACCAGCCATAGGATCGTCTCTATCTAGTGCTTTCTTGCGCTGTTCCCTTCTTGCATAATCGTCCGTTCGTATATGGGAGGTGCCTCTATATTGCTTTTTCCCTAAAAGGATGTCCCTATCTGTGTTTTTTTCAGCATCTTCTCTGCTTTTGTTTTTTCCAATTCCAAGAGCAGCAGCGTCAACAGTATTTGTGCTAACAGTCTTTTGTGAAATGGCATCTTTAACTTTGCCACTTTCAGCACTGTCAGCACTGTCAGCACTGTTTTTGTTTTTGTTTTTGTTTTTGTTTGCCAAAGAAATGGCATCGTTGTACATCCATTCCAATCCTGTCCTTTTCACAGGTTTCCCCGCGGATTGACCCAACAAAGCATTATACTCTTCCAACTCTCTATTTTTGGCAATTTCTTGTTGTTTTTCCTTAAATTTCTTCTCTTCTTGTAACAACTCTTCTTCATGCTGCCACACTTTTTTTTTGTTTTTCAATAAGTTTGGGTTCCATGATTTCAACAAATTCAAATCTCCTACACCCATCTTGATGACCAGTTATTCAGATTTTTGGGTATGTCGATGTGGGTTTTTGTTTTGATTTCAAGAGCAGACTCTTCTATTTAGTCATCGGCACAGCGATAACAACGATTAACCTTGAAGATGGGCTTTACACAAGCCCAAACAAA
>LPNM01000006.1:1361082-1371715 GCA_001747045.1 Hanseniaspora osmophila | reverse complement strand
AAAAAAAAAAATAAAGAAAATAAAAAAAAAAAATAAAAAACACAAAAACACAAAAACGAAAACAGAGATCAATAAGAACCGAAAAAGAAATTCAAAGTACATTTGTATAACCTTAGATGTACATGAGATATGTATATGTGTTATATATTACGCAAGGATATCATATTCTTCCCTTCTAGTAGCATGAATGCTCAAAAAAATGTAATGTACATATATATTGTTTGGAAAGAAAAGAAAAAAAAGAGAAAGGTCGGAACCAATCTAGTTTGGAAATACAAACCTAGCGGAAAAGTTGAATTAAGTAAAGTAAAGATCTAATTGATAGAGAACTGAATGCGATAGCAAACAACTCCACAATAGCAGATGTTTGAACTTTTTCAAAACCCATGGATCTTGATGTTTTTCTTTTTCAAACCTAGTTGAGTGATCATAAACTCACAAACTTTGGATCTTTGGTCACCTTGAAGTTGGATAATTTCCCCCATTTCTTCATCTTTGACAATGTTACCGTTACAGGCAAAATCTTTTTTCAAAACTTTCAAAATTCTTTTCAAATCATATTCTGCTGGGACCCCTTGAACAGTGGTCAAAGTTTTTCTCCCGTTTCTTTGTTGGATTCTGATGTGAATGTAGTTGGTGATGGTGGAATCATCATCCCCGGTGTCAGAAAATGGGTCAAAAGATTTTAGATTTTCAATACTAGCCATACAAGTGTCTTGATGTTTGTGTGTTTGTGTGTGTGCGTTTGTGCTTGTTTGCTTCAAAACTCTTTTGATGACAGAAAGAAAAGTAAATGCAGTTTATCACACTAATAATAATTAATATTGCATCCCTCACCGATGAAACTAAGTGATGCCTTTTCCAACTTTTATAGACACCAGAAGGGGGAAAATGGCGTGCAGAGAAACTTTTTTCGTTGACAAGAAAAGTGCTCTATATGGTGTCGTTTAAAATGATAAATATATATAATATAAAGTGGTTGGGTAACGTACTTTATCTGTCACGTGAACCTCTAAATTGCATTGACGTTATAAACGACGAACGACGTTATCAACGTCAGACGTTACGAGCGACATCAAAAAAAAAAAATGAGGCTCTTAAAAAAAATGAGGCTCTTTAAAAAAAAAATTCTAATCAATTCAGGTCACCTTTTGTTGTTATTTTTAAATCAGGTTGTTCAATATGAGAAAACATTTGCTAGTTTCTTGAGTGAATTTATCTTGAATTGCATAGATTCGATATCACGGATTGGAGTGTAATAAATATTATTTAACATATCTGAAACGCATGTGATTTTATTTTTTATAACAATTAACCAACTCTGTCTTTATTTTAACTCAAAGTATTCCGAACATATATATTCAATAAAAAAAAAAAACCCCCCACAGTTAATTGTTTCCGCCACACCCCTTCCTTGGTTAGAAGAAAATATCAAAGCTCAAAGGCAGATTACAGAAATTGATTTCCAAAAAATGTCGAGATCAGACCCAGATTTGGAAAAAGCTATTAAAAAGGCATGCTCTTCTGACGAGACGTCTCCAAAAAGAAAACACGTTAGAACTTGTATTGTTTATACATGGGACCACAAAAGCGCTAGACAGTTTTTCCAAATATTGGAATCCACGGTAATGGGCACTGGTTTCAACAATGGGATGGACGGCGATGATGTCAAAGTGTTCAAAAGTTTGATCACCATCCACAAAGTCCTTCAAGAAGGTCACAAATCCGCCATCACAGAAGGTATCAAAAACATGGGATGGATCCAATCTTTAGGGAAAATGTACTCTGGAATGACTGTTGGAGGATATGGTCGGTTGATTGCTGAATATGTCCATTATTTGATTATGAAATTGCAATTTCACAAATATCACAAGGGTTTCAATGGAACATTTGAATATGAAGAATATGTTTCTTTGGTGACTGTTGATGACCCAAATAAAGGTTATGAAACCATTTTGGATTTGATGAGTTTGCAAAGCTCTCTCTTTGATTTGGTTAAAATTGTTTTTGCTACACTTTCTTCTCGTGATAGTAAAAGCTCGAAACATAATGATTGTAAAATCAGTTGCTTGGTACCATTGGTCACTGAGTCTTATGGTATTTACAAATTTATTACTTCCATGTTGAGAGCAATGTTTAGACAAACGGGTGATGAAGAAGCTTTGCTCCCATTAAAAGAAAGTTTTGAAACCCAACATCACCAACTGTTTGAATTTTATGCAGATTGTTCCTCAATCAAGTTTTTAACCTCTTTGATTACAATTCCAAAATTGCCAACCAGTCCTCCAAATGCTTTTGTAACCGATTACGATACTGAAGAACCAACATTAAAATTCAAATCCAATGAAGATTTGTCAATAAATGGAAATCAAAATAATAATAGAGAAGCCTCTTTGCCTACTCCAACCCCACCACCATTGTCTTCTTCAACTTCAACTTCTATGCTTCCTCAACACACTCAATACAGTCAACAACCAGTAATGCCACCAACTCCACCGGTACTACAAACACAACCTACAACAAGTGATATTTGGAAGCAACAACAGATGCAGTACGAACAAGAACAAAGAAGATTGGAGCAAGAAAGACAACAACAATTGTTATTGCAACAACAACAACAACAAGCTTTTGAACAACAACAAAGGGCTTTGCAAGAGCAACAACAACAACAACAACAACAACAATTGCAACAGTTGCAACAACAACAAACTGGAGCAATCAACACTTTGCAATCTGAACTTTTGAGTTTGAGAAACCAATATGAACAAGATCAAATGTTACTACAACAATACGATCAAAGAGTTCAACAATTGGAAAATGAAATTCAAAACATCAACAACAATGCCAACATGCAAATTTCGAACAAGGACCAACAACTGACAAACTTGCACCAAGAAATGACAAACTGGAAGAGCAAATACGAATCTTTAGCAAAATTGTATTCTCAACTAAGACAGGAACATTTGCAATTGTTGACCAAATTCAAAAAATTGCAACAAAGAGCTGCAAGTGCACAAGAAGCAATTGAAAAAAAGGAAAAATTAGAAAAAGATTTGAAATCAAAAAATATTGAGTTGGCAGATTTGATCAGAGAAAGAGACAGAGCAATATTGGATAACGACAAATTAAAAGGGTTGAAGGAAAACGACATTGATAAGTTAAGCTTGCAGGTTAGAGAATTGAACAGAAAGCTAAAAGAACAAGATGAAACAAACTCTACAAACTTGCAAAAAATCTTCCAACAACACCAACAAGAATTAAACAATTTGAAAGTCTTGTCTGCATCCACAAACGATAACGGCTCGGAATACAAACAAGAAGTGGAAAAGTTGAAAGCAATGCTAGAAGAAAAAGACCAAGAGTTGGAAATTGTTCAACAAACTATGGATGAAACAATTAAAGAATTGGCGTCGCAACAAAAACTATCAGACTCTGCTATTGATGAACAGATTGATCAAGTTTTAAAAGAGCAGTTGCATAAGTTGACTGACATTGTTGACTCGATTTTGTTAAGCGGGATGAAAACCATTCAAGATTCATTGTTTGAATTGACTAACCCATTGGACTCTGGTAATTTCAACACCACCCCACAATATGTTTTATCGTTGATCGAAAAGGCTAGTAATGAAGCCACAAATTTTGCTAATAGTTTTAATGATTTCTTGACAGATGGACCTAATGGTGATTACTCAATCATTATTTCCACCGTTTTACAATTCTCAAGTGCCTTGGGAGAACTTATGGTGAATTGTAAAGGATTGTCAAACAACGAGTACAATGCAACACTTGAACAAGATTTTTTGACCAAAATTGCCAGAGTTGCCAGAGAAGGTGAATATTTCTTAGAAGACTTGTTGAGCGACAATCTAAGTGAAGGTGACCACAAATCTTTGGAAGAAAAGCAAGATATCGTGATTAATGGGAACATTGACATGCAAGAAAAATTAAACGAATTGTCTGACATTATTGAGCCATTGTCAAACACCCACTTGAAATCTACTCAAAACGGCAACCGTGATTTGGCAACCTCTGTGGAGCACGAGATGAGCAATACGCAACAAATTGTTGTTGATGCTGCCAAGCACTTGCCAAATCTATTAGCTTCCGCTGATTTTTCTGGGGATTTGGCAGTAAACAAAGCAATCTTGGAATACGCAATGGAAATCATTCATGCCATTTTGAAGTTGATTAAATCTTCTATCGAGTGCCAAAATGAAATTGTTTCAAAAGGAATTTCTCAATCCGAGTTCAAAAACAAGCACGAGTTTTACAAAAAAAACAATAGATGGACCGAAGGTTTGATTAGCGCTTCAAAAGCAGTTGCAGACTCTACGAAATTATTGATTTCGATGGCCGATGGAATTTTAAAAAACGAAAATTCATATGAAGAGTTTATTGTTTCGTCAAACGACGTTGTTGCCTCAACTGCCCAGTTGGTTGCTGCTTCCAGAGTTAAAGCAGGTTTGAACTTGAAAAGTCAACACGGTTTGGAAGACTGCTCCAAAATTGTTAATGATTGTTGCAAAAAGTTGGTCAAGCATATCCAAAGTTTGATCAACTCTAAATCAGCTAATGAAGCTGGTCAAGACATTGTTGACTTTGGGAAGTTGTCTATTCACGAACACAAAACGGTTGAAATGGAACAGCAAGTGGAAATATTAAAACTAGAGGCTCAATTAGATAAAGCAAGAAAAAGATTGGGAGAAATCAGAAAGTTCAGCTACAAAGATGAGCAAGAAGAGGGTGTTGTTCAGTCTTGAGGATTCTTTTCATATACTACTAACTACTAACTATTATATAAACATTTCCTACTTTAAATCTCATGTTATCATTACTGAAAAATTGAATGACTTTAAAATTACAAAACTGTACCCAAACCTACAAAGCGCGCCTTTTTTCAAAGTGCTGTATTCAATAGGCTTGACATCATAACTCTTCTCTATGTTCACTTTCATTTAGTTGCTCTGCCTTATTTTGAATGGTTTTTTTTGGTGCTCCAAGCCGGAATAAGTGCTTGCAACATGAGTCCTTTTTTTCTGATTCAGTACAGTCTGTTGCTTCAAAAGCATTTTCAAGTAGTGCTTCCTCCAAACAAAGGTCTTCTACAAATAGCCAACAATCATCAGCTTTTTTACTTTGGTCTGTTGTTAATTCATGACTGACTATAACGTTGTTGTGCGGCAAAAGAAGCTCAAGCTTGTTTTGTATAATACGATCCAAAGGACTATAATCAGCAATATAGCCAAACCTGTTATTAAGCCAAGTCCTGAAATCCTCTACTAGCACTCCTGCTTTTACTTTTGCTTTGTTTTCCTCCTTGTACCTTTTAGAGAACATCGTCCAAATTTCTCTTGCACTTGCATTGTTTGCCCAATATTCAGATAAAATTGTTGAAATGTCATTTTGCTGAAAGTAACTTACCAAGGGACTTCGCGAGTAATAACTTCGAAAAGCTATCCATGGGTTTGCTGTCAATCTAACAACCTTAGGTGATTTTGCTTTCTTGCAAAAAAAATGTGACAAAGCTAGAATATCATTGTTTGAGTCAGTAAGACTTTCGTTTTTGTGATGTTGTAAAATCAAATGTAGCAGGTAATTAACCAAAGTTACTGGAGGATCTGGAATTTCTGTTGGAAAGAGGTAATTGTTTAATCGGACGTGAAAACTTTCTTGGCTTGTTTGAAGTTTTCTTGGTTTATCCACTTTGGATAGCTTTTTTATAGGCAATCTAAACCGCGCTTGCATTTGATCTCACTTTTCAACTTTTTCAGTTTTCTTGGTATAATTATGATTGTTTTTTGTTAAATATTAAATTAATAATCTGGGAACAATTACTTTCAAACATCTTTTTGATTATATATGAGCTTTTAATTAAACTCCAATTTAATACTTTTAGTTTTTGAGGTAGATGTTTTTGAGCAATGGCGCATGCGCGCGATTTTGAAAGAGTATTTATGTTGTGACGCATAAGAACAGAAAAATCTGCATCTCACCTTCTTTTTGCACTTCTGTGATAACTAATATCCTTTACTTAGAAACTGGTAGTAGCGTGCATTATAATACTGTTCAAAGCATAAAAAGCAGTGTTTGTATGTCTTATCTTGAAAACAAAAATCAGAGTTAATCAAAGTTTTGGAATATATAATGGTTTTTTGATTTTGCCTAAGCAAAATCGAATAAATAGTTGGCAACCTTGCATTTTTTGCTAGGTGCAATAAATACTAGGTAATAAATAACATGTAATAAATAATGTATAATAAATAATAATAGAATCCGAGATGTAATTCCATTAATCATAAGTTGGAAACGTCCCTAAACCCTTTTTTTGCAGCAAACTTTCCTGGCATTTAATTTGTTTTTGCTTTTCACTTTGCAGTAAGCCAAGCTGTCAATCTAAGCTTCTAGAACCCCGTGAATCTTTTGCAACACGTCCTCTGTGGAATCTTTGATCCAGTCAACATCTTCCAAAACGTTATTGATTCTTAGTCTTCCGTTATTGTGTGCAAGTGATTTTTGTGCGCTCAATGTTTCCTGGTGTTTTCTTTTTGAATGCTTTTTCACTATTTTATTGTTTTTAAGTTTGGAAGCTTGAGGCTTGAAGCTTTCAACCATACTAGACATATCCAAGTCCATTGCTGGATTACAGAATTTGGGTTCAATAGCAACATATTTGGTCTTGGAAAATGAAGCGCCATCTTGGGCTATTGATGTGGTTATCGTCGTAGTTTGCAAAGCGGCAGAGCTATATCCGTCATATAGAGTTTGTTTCTGATGTTGTTCTTTCGGATGCACCAAATCGTACCCCCATTCTTCTGTAAAACTATTTGAAACCACCTCTTTTGGTTCCAACCCTAGAACACTGTTTACCGACTCAACCGACGTTTTTCTTGACGAAGAAGAGTCTTGTACACCTGAGAAAACTGATGATGAGGTTGAGGTCAAACTTTCAGACAGTTGCATTGGCACAGCCTCTGATATTTGTAAAATGTCTTCAATCTCTTTTGTAACGTCAGGATCAGTTGTTTGAGACAAAAATGCAATGTTTGGTGAGCACATGTCAAGATCAATACTATCGTCAGTATTGCTGACCCTTTTGTCCAGAGAAACAGGGACTGCTTTTTGGAGTACAACTTGAAACTTTTTTCCCAGCTCGTTGTTTCCGGGATCACTTAAAAAAGATAATTGTAAACCATTTTGTAAATGCAAATGGCTTTGAGTGGTAAAGTTTTCTGTTTCGTTATTTTGTGATTCAGATATGTTCAACGTTTCCAACATTTGTCTCTGAATAATTTCTTTATAGAGATGGAAAATAAAAAAGTCTGCAGATTTCATGATGTTTGTACCCGTGTGTAGCTCCCATGACACAACGTCTAACAAGCCCAAGTCTTTCACTTCCAATGCTGGCTCGTGGTTTTTGCAAATTGGTAGAGTCATGAGGTTCAATAGTTTTTTTGTGGTTGTTTCTTTTTCATACTTTTGGTGAATAGCGTTGATTTGATATTGCGAGTGGTGATAACTTGACTCGTTTTTTGGTGTTTCATAGTTCCATCCATTGAAGAGCAATGTGCCTTTCTTGGACATCTTGAAATCGTCCATGTATGTGAAATCGCCGGTTTTGTTGGTGTAGTATATCAAGTTTAGAGAAACGAGCTGGCACAAAAACATTTGAACGTAAGAAAGTCTCAACTGTGTTGAGAGTGTGAAAATTGTAGTGCTTGATTTCAAGCTGGTGTACACTTCCACAAAGCTTTTTTCAAACATAGCTTCTGATTCAAGCGATACTGTATCTCGTTTTACTAATTTCTCGTCATACCTGGTCAAATATTGGAACGTGTGTCCCCTGGATTCGCTGCTTTGTGTATTTTTCCAACCACCATTTTGCAAAAAATTCAAAATATTATCCAACTCTTCTTTTTCAGCACAATTTGTCTTTCTACAATGGGCAAAAACTGTTGATACAATGAACTTATAAAATTTCAAGTCCCAATGCTTGATGTAGTCAATTTTTTTCAAATGCAAAAGTTTCATCGCAACAGAGTACAAATTATCATTGACTGTTGGTCCATTTAACGACAAAATGGTCAACAAAATTTTGGTAAAGTTTTTGATAAAATAGTCGCTTGTCAAGTTACTCGAAAGTTTTTTTGAAATATCAAAATGCTCTGCATCAATGATATACGGAACATATTGAGCAAACAAAGAGGAACTTCCCTTTTCAAGAGATTTGTCTTGTCCAGTGTACAGTGTGATCAATGTGTTGAGCAAATCCTGAAACTGAAAGTCCACAAAGGGAATGTCAATATAAAAATTCAAAATAATCAACAATTGCAATAATTCGTTGTTTGTAAACAGTTTTCTCCAATCAACGTGCAAATCGGAAACAGCATGTTCAGAGTCCCCAAACAATGGATCATGGTGCCAGGTCTTGTAGATGTTGATGTAGTCACTGATAAGGGTGGTGTTGTAGAGATGCATGATTTTATCTAATTCTGCTGTATTAATCGAGTAGTTGTTGATATAAAACATCTCATTGTCGTATCTCAAATTGATCACGATTTCCTTTGTCAACAGCGTAGTGGAGTCAAAAACAGGCAATGCAAGGATTTTATTTCCACCATGCTTTTGGGTAATATCCTCATGTTTAGATGTTGGGAAATCGCCATTTTGCTCTTGCAAACATGTCATCAAATCATTCAAGTCATTGATACTGTTGTACAATGTATGGAAATCCTTTGTTGTTGGTTTACACCGGAAGGGTTTCCCCATCACCGAGATCTCACACTTGACGTTCTTGTGCAAGCAATGTGTGCAACTTTCTGGATACCTGTCTGTCGAGTCGCACTTGATCTTTGACTTTCTGCATCTATCACATGACCGAAACGTTTTCACACTGTCGGGGCTGTCGCGTGCTGGCTGGTTTGTGTTGTTGGAGGACATTTTGTCCTGTATAGTTTGCGTTTTGATTGGTTGGTTTTGGTAGAGGAGAGGGGTTTGCCAAGAGAGTAGTTGAGTGGAAGTTGGGTAATCCAGAAATGGACAAGCTAAAAAAGTAAGTGAATTGTTAAAACCAACTTAGATGACATGTTGCAAAGTGGACGTATTTACAAATTAATTAGATCTGCAATTACCCCACATAATTTAAAAGTTTAAAGCGATAAAAAAAAAAACTTGAAACCTGAGCTGACTTTATATAGTTTTATTTTCCTTTTTCATTTTTACTCGATGACTTTGTAAAATCAAATTGTATTTTTCAATCCTTAGATGACTTATCAAAATAATTGCACGTTTTACGTCAAATTGCAAAAAAGAAAAATCAAAAAGGTTTAACCCTTTTTGGACCTTGAGGTATTTGAGCATATAAATCTACAAAGCATATTGTATATAGCTTTTTATTAAAAATCCATACTCCTTTTACCATTATGTCATATTTTTGCAAGAAAGCAACAGAACCGAACATTATAATGAAACAGCCAACTTGATTTGAAAGTTGCTCTTGTGCAACTCATTTTTTTGTCCCTTTACGTGGACATAGCTTCAATCTATTGGTTAGCAAATCATTTCTCTTTCTCTCTCTCTCTCTCTCTCTCTCTCTCTCTCAACTTCCTTACTACTACCCCCGCTTATTTTAATTTTAAAACAATAATAACTCAATGTTTTTTGAATTACTAACAAACAACCATACAACTGTGAGTAAAACCAAACACATTGATCCGAAATTAGAATAGTAGATAATTATCTCTCAGAAGAGAGTATAGATAAGAACTTTTAGACGCATGGTTTTACTCCACGTTTTTTTTGCCCTCCCCCTTCCCCATCAACATGAATCTTGTTTCCATGGTCTAGCAATCTCTATTGAAACGCAGGTCTAACCTTGCAATCCATACCAAGAACAGAGCGTCAACAATGATGAAAAAAATTTGAGACTTCTAGATCTGGGTTCAACACTCAACTGCTTGTAAGTTTCCTTCTTTTTTCCTTGCTCCTTCATTTCTTCCCCATGTCTTCATCTTCCCCGCTCCTATTTACATGTCTTTGCCCTTCAAAAATGACGTTACTCCGATTTTTTTTTCAGTTCCCATTTGGACTTGTACGAAAGAAAGATTTACAAAACATCTCACCGAACATCGCATTGCGAAACGGCAAAGTGTGCTTAGTCACTGCTGCTGATGCTGCTGCTGCTGCTGCTGCTGCTGCTGCTTCTTCTGAAGAAATGAAAGCCGGAGGTCAAAGGTTTGTTCCTGGGATCGAAGATCATTTTTCCATAGTGTCTTTGTCTTTGGTCAGAATTGAAGGTTCAAGACCAATTTTTAAAAGACTGATGCTCTACTTCGGTTTGAACAAACAGATAAAGTGTTGGTCAAAAATGGCAGTACTTTACCACAAAGGCAATATTTTTTTCACCAATTTTTGTCAGTCCTTCCGGTAAATCATCTTATTACACGCAGAAAAATACGCAGCCGGAAAAACTCTTAAAAAATAAAAAACCGATGAAAAAAAATCCCTCAAACCCGATTTCTCGGAGGACCACCGGCCGCAAAAACACAGGGTAATCAGGAAAGTGAAAGAAAATGGACTTAAGATAGAAAATGTCCTTCTGAAACATTTCATGAAAGCAAAAGGACATCGCACTAAA
>LPNM01000006.1:1343470-1360982 GCA_001747045.1 Hanseniaspora osmophila | reverse complement strand
AAAAAAAAAAAAAAATAAAAAGAAAAATGTATAGCACGTGACTCAAGCAGCTATTGACAATGCCCTCATCGCATGTGACCAAATCTCAAATAAAAGCTTGGGAAATTTCATCTTTCACATATCAGTGTTAGCGATAAGCTTGTACTCACGCGCTCTAAAGACAACCTTGAACTAATTGCTTCGTGCTAACAAACCTCTTGAGCAAAAATAAGTAAGGAGCACAAGGCCATGTCTGTGAATAGAATAGACGCTTTACAATATGATGCTTATCTTTACGAAACATTGACAAGCGAATTTCAAGAAATCTGCAAAAATGCAACAAATACCAACACGGATCAAACTGGGAAAAGTTGGGTGAAAAAAATTTTGCAAAGCGAAGAATGTGAACTTTTGTTGCACACATTAATCTACTACGCCAGTACAACTACCACCCCGCTCAACAAGACACGAAAAACAACGACTTTTGGGGGCCAGATAACTGGGGTTTCCTACACAAAAACTTCGAAATGGAAGTTGTACGTGGTCCAGGTACTCATAGCAAAGTACTTGGCGCAGAAATGTGGGAAGTACGTACCAAAAAAATTGCATATCCTGCACGGTTTCCTGGACGTCCTCAATTACTTGAAATTGCTCATGTCCTCCTCTTCTGTGCCGGTCTACGCAAGTGTTTTGCACCGGTATGCACAGATACCCATGTCTAGCTACATCGATCCACAAAAGAGTAAGATATATCAGCTATGGAACTTTTATGAGATTGATGAATTGGCGAGATACTGTGTTTTGCATTATTTATTACAAGATGTCGCCAACACGGGAAACGTTAGTTGGGCGTACGTTAAATATACGAGGAAACTTACTAAATTAAAGAAAGATTTGAAACACAAAAAGCAACAGGGTATTTCAGCAAACGATAAGATGAAAAATGAGCAAATCAGTGATAAAATAGAAAATGAGAAAGTTATTGATAAATCAGAAAACGAGAAAAGCTGTGATACAGTGGTCTGCCCGGAATGTGGATTGGTGCCTTACAACGTGCAATACACAGATTGCTGCAATAAAGGCTATTGCTATTACTGCAAGTGCAAAATAGACGAATACGGTGTATGTAGTTCGTGTTGAAGAGTTTCAAAAAAGGTAATCTCAGCAATACTGATTCTTCGTTCGGCCAAGAAAATTAGCACTGTTCCACTTTGCACTCCAGTTTGGCCCTCGTGATATGAGCCCGTGTTTGGACCAATAGTCCTTACCCCATACATCCTCATGCTGGCTGTGAATATGTATGGCCTAGAAAACTCATTCGTGTCAGTTATTTAACAAGACTTTTTGTAATTCAAACTTTTGGCGATCATCGCAAGTATTTGTCAGTCATGTGACTTTGCTGAAACTATTTAATTTTTTACTCGTTACGCTATATATTCACACGACGCACTTTTCTTTGCTAAAGAGAAATGAATTTTTCACCACAAAGATTATGCTTTTTGAATGCAAAGCGATGCCCTGAAAGGTTTCTTGATCATTACAACAACAACAACAACAGCAACAAACATTCTTGGGCCAATTTCATATTTATTGACACACAAAAAAAAAAAAAAAAAAACATACGTTAGACCTCCTTGTGCTCATACTATGCTGAAGCCTGTGCTCTTTCTCTGCAAAAAATGTTGTTCCAACAGTACCTTCAACAACACATATCGACTCCCGTTCACAACCAAGCTGACAAAAAGAATGGCCAGTAATCTAGCTTTTTTTCACAACACACTGCATGCTGTTCCTGCTCCCAGTACCATCAAAGATGCCTTGCCCTCGCACATACTTTTTCAATTATCCAACGATTTGCTCGAAAAAGTGAATTGCACTCTACAATCTGAAATCCTTAACCTTTTGAACTCGAACAAAGAGTTGAACTTTATAGTAGCAAACTCCTACAACAAAGATTCAAAGCTAAGGCAGCTCATACGAACGTCAATGATCATGGATCCAAACAGTTTACAGCTCTGCAACAGTGTTTTGATGAACCCAGAAATGAAATCTTTATCTATCTTCAGCGCATACACCCACACCGTTTTTGAGAACAAAACTCAACTGTTTCATTGGATCATTCACGATTGTACACAGCATCAAGATTTTTTTGAGTTGACCACGCTTGTACTAAAAATGTGGAACAAGAATCCTGAATCTTTAGAAAACGAAATAGTTTTCAAAAAAATCATACTACCAAATTTTCTTCTTAAACAGAAAGACGAAATCAACACAAGAGACTTGCGGTTTCTGTTGAGCTTTTTCGAAAAAAATCCACACATCACCTTAAATGTCAGCGAGATCTCGTCATTTCTCACAAAGGCAAATTCAGTAAGAAAGATCAACCCTGAATTGAACAAAAAATGCCTTGGCTTTATTTTCAACTTGAACCATAAAGAAAATTTTAACCAGTCCTTAGTGATTTTAGATCACTACGACTCGCTTCTCCAAGACATCGCAATATCAAATGTAGCAGGAGTTGCTATGACGTGGGAAGCCCTTTTAAAAGTTCAACCTGATTTGTTGAAACACAACACATACATCATTTACCATTTACTCAAGACTTTTAAAAAAACAATTTTGTACCAGGATTATGGTTTAAAAATTTTTGAAAAACTATATCCAGTAGAATATTTTCTAAAACATCAAAGTTTGATAGGTCCCTTTCTACAATATGCCATTTTGAAAAAAGATAGTGACATGGCGCAAAATATAATAACAACGATTTCGGAAAATGTGGAAAACTACTCAAAATTCAACCTTTCCAAATACTACTCCCAGCTACTTATTTTACATCTTTCTTTCAATGACTCCAATGGTACCTCAAACATGATATCAAAAATATTGAAAAGACAGAAAAATAACTTGTTACCCCCTTACGATCTGGAGCTGATCATCAGACACATTTTAAAATTTCCGCGTAGCAAAGCAAATGAAAGTGATCAAACACAAAAGATGAAGGTGCTCAGCGTGAAGATTCAAGAGGCGATTTATCTTTTTAACAAAACCACCAAGGACCTTTCGAATCAAGAACTTGTTGCATATTACACCAATTGCTACCCACCTGTCATCAAAGCCTGTGTTGAGAACTTGAAACTGTGTAGGAATTCGGCATATGAAATCACAAATCAAACACAGTACTTGAAAAATATAAACATCATCGATGCAATGTTCAAAAACGTGAAGAAATGGACACCGCCAGGTCAAAAACCACCTAGGGCGTTTCAACAAAGTATATCTAGTATCTACTTTGACTTTTTGACGCATTGCACTTTGCAACCAAAAGCATTATCTGCAGTAAATTGTTTGCAAATCGCGAAGACAAATTTTACAATGTCCCTAAACGAACTAGCAAATAAAACAGTCTCTCCACAAAACCCTTTCAATATCAACCAAAACTTGGCAATAACAACTAAGCTTATTGTCAATTATGCAAACAGAATTGTGATTTTGAAAAACATACTTAAAAATGCCAAGAAACAAAAAAACTTTGACATTACAAAATGGTGCGTAGGCGAACTGAAAAAATACATGGGCCAAGACAGTTATGCTTTTGAGCAAAAGATTTTGAGTCAAAAGTATCACCAACGACAAAGTAAGAACGAAAAAAACCATGTAAATATAATGAGTTTGAAGTGATACAGTATGTATTTTGATATCTATAAACATGGATGGCACATTTCTAAAACGCAAAATCACATTTTTCCTCTATTTAGGTGGTGGCAGCGCTAAAGGCTGAGATGGCGCTGGTAGTTGCTTCATGGAGTTATTGAACTCCCTAACGGTAATTTTGCACTCCACTTGTTTACATAAATCCTTTTTCTTGTTTAAAGGAACTTTTTGTAGAAACTGTAATCCACTGCTTCTTTCTAAAGCCTCGACTGGTACAACAAAGTCGGTCAGCTTGGTTTCATTTGGAATCACGTCATTTGGTAAAACAAATGCGGCAACACTTAGGTCATCAGTGTTTGGATTTCTTTTTGGCTGCTCAGCAACAACTAGCTTGAAAAAATGTGTTGGAACGGCAATGTTGGGCGGATTACCGATAACTTCGTAAGAGACTTTAAATTTGCCATCTTTCGCGTCATATTTTGGCAAGTACAACGGACCTGTCACTATTCTGACACTGTTGTACTTGTCAGTCAACTGTCTACAAAAATATTCTAAATGTGCCCAATAGTCTCTGTTGAACCCTTCACCAACTTGCGGACTCATATTAGTCAACATAAAAGTTTCATTCATTGCCACTTGAGAAAATTTCGCGTTTGCTGCAGGAGCTTGGTGTCCTCTATCATAACCAGAACGGAAATAGTCCCGCAATTTCCCTCTAAAAATTGTAGGAATCTGCTCATCTTCTTTAAAGACTGAATTTTTACGATCAGCGTTTTTAACATTCAGTGACTCTGGTGTAATGTGCTCCACCACCCAGGAAGGATTTCTTTTTTCTCTATCGTAGCAAGAAACAAACTCTTGTCTTGTCTGCAGATCATGGATCGGCCCCGGGAAACCATACTGAAAAAAAGCTGTTGGGTTGACGTTAGAACCCACCAACTGTAACGAACCATCAGGTCCACGTACTGGAAAGTTTGGGGCTGTTGGAGCAGACGGAGCCGTCTGCGTGGAGCTGCTGGTACTGGTGCCGCTCCCTCCCCACAAGTAATTGGCAATCCCGGCACCTAGCCCTATACCTGTCACACTTGATACAGCTATTTTGATAGAACTCATTGATAATCTTTCTGCGTGGGTTTGTCTCTTTGAGACTCAATAATTTGTACCTCTACTTCATCGCGTTGATCGTAAGTATAGATCAAAATTTGGAAAAAAGAAAAAAAAAATAAAAAAAAAAAAAATAAAAGATCATCGATTGAATCGCGAAAAGTCATCGCGTCACAAAAATATCATTGGCTGCACTCCAAAGCATTTCAAACAGAGAGAAAGAAATTATGAGATGCGTTTTATTGATCTGTGAAAGAGCAAATAAACACCATGTTTTTTTTTTTTTACATAATTCAAGGCATATAAAATCTTCTAAGTTCTCGAACTATGCAGAAAATTGAGCACATGATCAAGCTGATGCTAGCATCTCGCAGACCTCATGTCTAGAGTCTTTTGGCAAACCGCTGATAGCATCCTGCAACATTTTTTTGTCCGTGGTGGAAGAGGCCACTCTTTCTATGTATTCATTGATGTCAATGTCTGCGTGATGCTTCTTCAATTTGTTAAAAAATAACAGAGTTAGCATGAAGCTATTTTTTGAGTGAAGATCACCAACAACTGTCAAAAATAATTTTATAACAGAGTTGACATTTTCAGCACATTCTGCTTCTTTGAACAAACTCTTGAGCAAAGTTTTGATAATCAGATTTTTCATCGGGTATTCACTGCTTAACAAAGTATTTAGTATCTTGTCACCGATTTCGTTTCTCTCGATCAAAAATTGGCATAAACGCGAGCAAAATGTTTCCACACTTGTGTGATCTAAACCGTTCCCAAAAAATACAGTCATTGAGGAAAGGTAATTTTGCAACGAAAAGTTTTGCTCAAGTGAGTTTTTCGTGCACATATAAAGTTCATGTGCAAGCGTCCCATTATTGCTGGTAAGAAGCTTCACCGCTGGCAAAACGTAGGGTACGTAGTTATTGCAGCTAGCATGATTAAAAATCATACCAATGGTAAAAAGCAAACAACAAGTTAAATCATCTTTGAACTCTTCTGGTAGCATCAAGCATGTTTGGGAAAGCATAGTGTATACTTCTTTTACCACTTCAAACTGATGGCTTTGCAAAAACCCAGATTTGTCTTCTGCAACTCCTTCTTCAATGAAAGGGATGTACTTAGCTATCACCTTCAACTCAATACGGAACAATTCGTACAAAATGTCCAATTTTTCCAAAAACCGATTGTCTTGGAAATGCCGAATGTAATTTTTAGCTAGCAAAGTGCATATCTCACAGACCAACAAATCGGTGTCATCAAACTCCATTAGTATTTGATCAAAAACGATCATGCACTCGTTGTTTATGTTTTCTTCAAAAAAAAGATCACAGGCTATTTCGCTTTGCAAAAGATGTTTCAACGTTAAAAGTGTATCGTTTCTGCCGCTTTTGTTGCTTTTGTTTCGAATCAAATATTCCATGCACTCTGCGTACAAAACAAATAAAAAGCTCTGCAAATCTTGGGATTTTAAAAAGCAGTCTAGTTTCCCTTTGGCCCTATTCGCCACGGTTCCAATTGCCTGTATCATTTTAAAATAAACGTCAGATAAAGGCTCTGAGTAAAAATCACGCTCTGTTTCGTGTCGATTCACGGCATTCTGTCTCAAAGAAACAATCCACAATGGTATCAAGCCGTCCATGTAGTTCTCCACAAGTGCAAAGTTTTCGCCAACTGTCAAGGTAGCCCAGGCCGATAAGATGTGCATTTGCAAATCATTTTTTGCCTGCCTGGTTTTGGCAACATAATTTCCTATTTTCAAATTATGTTGGTTGACATTTTGCATTTCCAACAGTGAGTTGACTAGTGTTTTTATAAGATCATTTTCAGGTCCAACTTTTGGATAATATGCGAAAAACTCTGAACAGCATGTTAGTGCAGCATTCACAACCTGCACGGAAGAAAATTCATCAAATGCAGACATTAGTACACTGATAACGTCAGCTTCACGTGTTTTTGCAATTTGAGCAGCCTTGTGAATGAGCAATTCAACGATTTCAATGCCCAGAAGTTTCATGTTTTTTATTTTGGAGTTGGATGCCGACACGCCTAGCTCAAGTAACTTGGCCATATGCTCTTCATCTGCTGCGGTTTGCTCTTTTACGAGGCGCAACATAATTTTAAGCAGCACACACTTGAATTGCCATATTGTCGAGCTTTCAGTGTTTGTTGCGGAAACTTCAATGTTTAAGCCCTTCAAGTGATCAACAAAATTGTTGTTAATTCCTTGACTTAGGCGTTCTTGACTCATGTCGTAAAAAGTGATTACTTTGTCTATCCACGTTTTGTCAACAAATCTGTCAATGAATGCTAACAAAGATTTGTTGTGGGGATATTTTGAAAGCAACAGAAATGTATAGTATTCAACTTCTTTATTTGCAAAATTCTTGCAATGGTACAAACTGCTAAACAGCAATTCTGCACTTTCTATTGCATCCACAGAAGTTTTCCAGTCAAAAACATTTTTAGATGAGTATAATGAGCTATTGGAGCAACTATTGACAGCATAATAGGAATTGTTCAAAACTTTCACGCCGACTTGAACCATAACCTCGGTTGAAATTTTGTTCGAATCCAAAGTTACCAAGTGTTGAAAAGTCTCAAGCAAAATACACTTTTTGTTTACATCGATATCAACACTCAATGTGTGTAAAAGAGTTGTGTACTTGTGCAAACAAACTTCATCAATTTCTGAAAGCGACTCTGGTGGTGTAATTTGTGTTAACCTTTTGATTATGTTTGCTATAATAAGGTGTGTATCAAACTTGAAAGCATAATCGACTATGCTCAAAAAATTTGAATTTCTTCCGTATTCAGAGGAAAAAAACACAGTGTACAAAAGGTCAACAACATCAGAAAAAAGCTCGTTTTGATCAGAGTCAATTTTGTTTAATGTCAGAAGAAGCGCGTCTAAAGCCCACGTATGTACCACGGGATCCTTTTCACTGACCAGATTGCTTATTAGATCAACAACTCTGCTGATGTCTATGTTTTTTGGGCTATACTTAGAAATAGAAGCAATGTTTAAAAGATGAAACCCACGCTCGTAAGGCAAAGTTTGCTCAGAAATTGCTTTGAATGACACATCGATGATTTCCTTTTGTGCTTGGTTTTCAAGCAAGTAAGTAATCATTCCCAAAGTATCTGCATTGATTTTCATCAGCTGTTCTTCACCTTCAATAACGATTTTTTTCAACATCTCTATCAATAAATGTGCAACGCTCAGGTCCATACTCAAGTTGTGGGTTAAAAACACTTTTACCGCATCATTAATAGCAATGGAGGAGTTTATAGCTATTGCCAGCAATCTCTCTGGAACAGATTTTTTTGAAAACATGAAAGAATTCAAGTTTTCCATTATTGACAGCTGTATGGAACTGTTCAAATATGGGAAAATCTCTGAAAAAACAAACATCGAATGATTGACCAATGATCCAATAATGTTAGGTAGATATGCATTTTCACCGTCGTACTCTGATCCATACAATTGGATCATATAATCATACGAAAAGACAGGAATACATGGTCTGTGCAAATCTTCTTCAAATTTTGAATCCCAATATATGTTTCTTTTCCATTCAAATATAAACCTTTTACTGTTTTTTTGAAGAGAAACTATGCTGTTTTCAGTTATCAAACTAGTTAACCCAAAAGCAAAACTGTCTTCACTTGCCAATAAACTGTTAAGAGTAACTTTTGGAGCAGTCTCAACTGCTTTTTTCTTGTCAGTTTTCAAAAATTCGTCAAGAATGTTGCTTTGCTTGCTCAAAAATAAGTGAGGATCTGAAAAATTTTTCAAAACCAATATCAACATAGAACTATTGAAGTCTTTTTTCACGTAATCTTTTATAACAGCATAAATTTGGAGAATTCTGTGTTCGTTGTGCAAAAGTGAGTTGTCAATTGTTTTGGACTTTATGTTGACCTGGTTGTTGAAAGCAGTTGACTTTGTTAAAAGGTAAGTTACCTGTTTGATGAGCTCTGTATCTAATAGAGCCTTGTGGTTTTTTAGAAACGCAAGCAAGCAAGTCAATGCATGATTTCTGATTTCCAAATTCTTGTAGAGCTCATCTTCGGTATTGAAAGTTATTGAGTGTGTCAATAGATTCTTCCAAAAGAGAAATAACTGATTTTTTTGCAACTGAATAAAACTTTTGTCTTTATAGTTCATCAACCCTGTCAACATGATCCAACAAAGCAAGTCTTTATAGTAACTTAATGTTCCAACACTTGCATTTTGTTTCTTCAAAAAAGAGGTGGCAAAAACAGTAATTTTCAATACTAAATCGTTCGACACAAACGTAGGATCAGAGATTGACATCATGTTAGCGATAAGCAACGCGTTCCCATGGTTTTCCGAAAAGTTAAAATCACTGATCATTGAAAAAGTTGAGTTCAATGAGTTGAGTGCAGACTGTAATGTTGCCTGAAGATTTTGTGGGTATACCCTGAAAAAAGATTTCAAAACAACATTTGCATGGATTCTTATCAGAAATATTTCGCATTTGCTTAACTGTAGTAGAGTGTTTTTGAAAGTATTGATAAACTGTTCGTCAATATTGATCGACTCAAGCAAACTTTCCAACAACTGTTTAGTGAAATCCAAAAAAAGCAATGTCTCGTTCACATGTTCGATATCTGCTTTCAAGTACTTGTTACTTGCAAAGAGGGAGCGTAAAATTAAGATTTTGGACGATTCTGATACATGAACTAAAAGAATCTCATGGAACTGATGAAAATAGTTGATATATCTTGTAATGGAGTCGATTTTTCTTTGTTGAATGTTTGGATGCTGAAATATTTGTGTGACTAATAATTCGAGCATAAACAAGTACTTTTCGTTCAAAAAGATCTGAGGATCTTTCATATAATTAATGGTCAAAAATTGAATAATGGACTCAAAAACTCCAGCTTTAACAATTCTTGAAGGATAATTAGTAAACAATTTGCAATAAAATTCTAGACACTCTTCCATAGTAATTCTATTTTCAGTAAGGTAAAAAACCAAAACATCGCAAATCATTTTTGAAGTCGCGTTTGTGGAGATGTCAAAGTACAAGTCTACCTCTAAGGCTTTGAACAACTCCTCCATCAACGCAGCGTTCCGCAAAGACTTGTGATTCACAAACAGAATGTAGCTACACTCGACAGCTGTGCATTTAAATTGTTGAGGGAACTTGGACATGTCTCTAAAGTATTTGATAAACTTTGTTTGGAACTCCTTTGAGATTGGTGAATTGTGGACTATAGACTTGAAGAGCTTGATTAGGTTGATGGAGAAATTTGCATGAAAGTGTTTAGGTTTCTCTTTCATTTTCTTTAGATTCCTAAACAAGCCTGTTTGGATCAATGGAAATAAGCTGGTCAAATTATTTTTAAAGCCTTCAATCAAAAAATCTAAACATACACAGCACAACGATTTCAATTCTGAAAAATGATACTGCTTTTTAATGGTCAGTTTCTTTTTTTTCTTTTTTTTCCCATCGTCAATGGAAACTCTGGGTATTTCTTCTTCACAAAAGATATTCGCAAGGATCATAGAAATATCATTAATTTTGCCAGGCATATATTGGTACAATTGCAATAGCCCATTTCTCAAAACCTGCGCATATTGCAATTGCAATTGAGGTGACAAAAAAGAGGTGTCCTTTTCTTGAATTGAACCATCTCCATTGGTGAACGACTCATGATAGTACTCTTTTTTCACAAAATATTTCAAAAGTTCAAACATGGAATTGTAAAAATTTATGCATTGCTCCTCGCAATCCCACTTATCATCGTCCTCTAAAGTTTTGGTGTTCAAAGCAAAAGTCTCATCTTGTTTGCATAGCCATATCGCAATGGATTGTGCTTTATCTACAGAGTTTTCCAAATTCGCAATGAAACTGATTGGATCTGGCATTGTTTAACAAAGTGTGTTTTTCTTCCTCCACAAAGACCACTGCTATATGTAGGTTTTTTTTTTGGCTGTGTCCTACTTTTTGCTGCTAGTTGTCCTTTGACAAGTGTTTTCTCGTTAACAGACCAGTGAAAAAAATATGAATCATTGGAGGAAAAACACCTCTTCCTTGCCTTTCCTTTAAAACAACACTCTTGTTCTGTATAAGACATGCAGCTTTGGACAAACGTTGTTTACGTCGTTTAAACATCACGTCGTTTCTGACGACGCATGTTTGGGTGTGCGTTTTTTTTTTTTTTTTCAACTTTTGTTTTCCCCGTTTTCTTGCCCCCCCCCCTTCCCCGTGCTAAAAGAAAGAACTCCTATTCGACCATCCGGGCCTTCATTTGGCTGGTGCTTTCTTGGCATTGGATCCTGGAAATCCGTTTCCTGTCAATAGAGATGCGGTTTATGTTTTTATGGTCACTTTTACAATAGCGAAAAGCTGACACCCTCTTCACCAGGCCCCCTCAAAACAAACACCTACTCCCCGCAAAAATTGTTCAATAATGCCTGGAATACCCAATGTTAGAGTGTTTCAGCTGGACAACAAGAATAACAACAAGCTCAATCCAATTAGAGCAAGAATTTCTGTTGCATGCTCTAATTGTCGAGCTAAGAAAATCAAATGTTCTGGGACCCACCCCTGCTCATATTGCACTGTTTACTCGCTAAACTGTGTATATGTTCCTCGCTCAACTCGAAAAAGAGCCAACAGTATTGTCAAGCACGAACACGAGGGCAAATCGCAGCTTTCCTCGTTTGGAGTACTATCCAGCACTCCAGAATTGACTAGCTTGGCCCGCGTCAAGAAAAATGAAGACAAAGACTTTTATAAAGATATTCTTAAGCAGCTATATCCCAACTATCACTTTCCATGCACCAAGGACTTGCACAATAAGAAAAAAATCATTGATGATTTGAAGTCGCAATTAGCTCTGATGTCTCCCGAAGTGGATGACAAATCCTCAACCACTGCAGAGTTTACTATTGAACTACCTCCAAAGGAGTGGGCTTTGAAGCTTGTCACCAAAACTTGGAATTTTGCCTGTATGTTGTTCAGGTTTTATCATCGGCCGAGCTTTTTGGCAACTTTGAACAGTTTGTACGAGTGCGAACCTAGTGACTACACAAATGAGCAGTATCGAACTTTGCCTTTGGTCTATAGTGTGCTAGCGTGTGGGGCATTGTTTTGTAAAGAAGATTCCAAATCTTTGGAAGAGCAGCACATTCAACAGGACGAAGCTTACAAGTATTTCAAAGCGGCATCAAAACTTATTGATATGGCCAATGTCACCGATATAAAGTCCATTCAGGCCATTTATATGCTGACTTTGTTCTTGCAAAATTCAGCGAAATTGGCAACATCTTATTCGTACATAGGGACCGCTTTAAGAGCAGTGATTAGAAAAGGTTTCCACAAGAGATCTGTTTTTGACGGCAAATTGGGCGAAAGTCCCCTTGAATTTGAAACCCGAAAACGGCTTTTTTGGACCATTTACAAAACAGAAATTTACATGAATTGTATGTTGGGGTTGCCAACATCGTTACAAGAAAAAGATGTTTCTCAAGATTTTCCAATTGATGTTGATGATGAAAATCTTTTCGACGATCGGATTTTGCTGCAAGATGATGGAAAAATTAGCAGTTGTGGGATGAACAACGAGCATACCAAAATCATCCTGATTTTGAATCATGTAAAGGAGAACTTTTACTCATTGAACAATGATCCTTTGCATCCATCATTACAAAAAGTTTACTTGATTGAAAGCGAAATCAACAAATGGATGCTAGAGTTGCCTGAACATTTGAATCCCTACGCCGTAAACATTCCTCCTGAATACCTGCCGGCCAACAAATTGCTGCATTTAGATTATCTTCATGTGCTGATATCGTTGTACAAACCATTTCTTCCTTACATTTTGCATCCTGAGCAACGTGAAGAGCATTTCATGGCCACAAAATGTATCAACTCCTGCCGCTCTGTGATTGGTGTCAGCAAGTACATGCTGGAGAATACGCTGATCAACGGATCTTATTGGTTCTCTCAGCATACTATTTTTTTTGCTATAGCCTGCCTGATGCATTTGAAAAAAATCAAGCCGGAAAGTCCAGAGATTGAAAACGATAGGATGGTGGGGATGGACATTTTGTACAAGTTGAAAGACTCCAATCAAGCCAGTGCCCATATATTCAGTGAGCTTGCCAAAAATTTTAATCTACTGGACTTGAAAAGAGAAGCCTGTGTTCCGGAAAAGGACACTCAAATCAAACTGGAAAGCATAGGTGACCTGAAAATCTCAGACCTTTTGAAAGCCCAGAATATTTGTGATCCAAATTTGAACCCAGCAACTCCTTCTTTTTTTAGCACTCCTGCAAATGATGTCGTTGTTTCTCAGCACCCACAGAGTTTGAAGGAAAACAACGATAACTTTTTGCCTGAGTTCCAAGAACCTGGTCTTGAGTACATGTATATGAACGGTATTTTTGACCAATGGCCTGACGCAGGAGTGTAGGTAAGCCCCTGCCATTTTCAATGCTTTTAAAAAAAACGGAAAATAAAAGAAAGCAAAAAGCCAAAGCCGAATGTTGGATGAATTTAGGTGTAAATGATTGTTGTTCCTATATGTTTCTTTCTGTATATATATATATATATATATGTGTGTGTGTGTGTGTAAGTGTGTGTTTAATAAACTAATCAAGAGACTCAATTATCCATGATGGTCTCCATCGTGGCTAACAATTCGTGGAATCTGGCCGACTCGGCGATTAGTCTTTTTTCGTTTCCTTCTCTTTCGTAATTATACAGCGCGCTTACTTTGCTACAAATTTGGTTTGTATCAGTGTCAAAAATGTATGTTTGAAAGTTACTATTTTCAGGCGTAGCAAGGTTAACTTCCTGACCTACCAATTTTCTGCCTCTCAAGTACTTGACTTCTCTCTTATCAAGAGATTCGGTAGCAATGTTTTTGCTAGCTTCTGTTTCAGAGTCAAAGTTTTTAGGCAGCTCACTGGTATTTCCATCGTAGTTGATTATGCATGGCACTAAATGAGCATCATAAACCGGTAGTTGCCTGGCCGAATTGAAGGTGATTTCTTTTTTTTGAGTGTCGTTCAAGTTTGTCATTTCTTTGAAACTGTCTTTGTGGGAAGCGTGCTGCTGGGTGCCTTGGTCTTTCGCTATGAGTGTGCACTCTGTTCAACCATAGCTTAATATTCACCAAAGATCAAATTAAAATCGCGTTACACTTTTCGCGTGTGTCACCTGATACTTTACTGAAGGAATTTCGACTTTTTTTTTCTCTTTTGAACAGACCTTCCTCGGTTGGACAACAAACAGCTATGCCACTTTATAAGCTCAAAAACCCCTGAGATGTTTGCATCCTTTTGCTAATCTGCAGCAGATAACTCAAAATCAATACAGTCCAACACAGAAAAATACCCTAATGGCTGCAGCACCATATTTGTTAGGACGCTACTTGGACCCTTTGTTTGCTTTGGCTGTTGGAACATTGTCGTACTACAAGTTCGAAACTAACAGTAACAGACCAGAAGGCCACAGACTTTTTGAGTTGATTCAAAAGAGATGGAACAAGGAAACCCAGAGTTCTGAGTGATTAGATTTTATTGAGATTGCGAATGTTCACACGTCTGTGTCTTTTTTTTTTTTTTTTTGGCGGAACCAAGAAAGCTTATGCGATGTGTTGTCTTTGGAAAAGAAGCAGACAACAGGCAAGTGCTAGTCACACACCGGAGCATGCCCTTAAATCGTTTGAACTATATATTCAAAAAAGATATCAAAAAAAACGCATATGCTAGTTTTTTAATCAACCAATTTGGTACACCATGTGTTTTTGTTATCCAAATAATTATGAATATATATACTGTATTTAGCTTATATATCTACTCCTAAAGTTTTTAAAAAATCTTTGTCCATATCATTCAAAAAAATTGAGTTTTTGATAGTGGACATTTTGCTTGGAAATCCTAAATCTCCAATCAACTCTTCCTCTCTTAGGTTGATCATTTCTTTTGCTTGACTCAAATTTTCAAAGCTCTCTCCTCTAAATATAGTTGACGGTTGTGCTTTTGTAGAAAACAATGCATCCAGAGAAGTTGAATCTGTGTGGTTTTGATTGTCTGGTGTTCCAACTACAGTGGAAGATGAGGTGCTATCGTATTTGTAGCTATTCTTTGCTACCTTCGGGTGCACCGTTGGTATCGATATCAAGTGCTCAGATGCAGCTGAGAAGCTTTCTTGGGTCTGTCTTTGAAGAGTCAGCAACAATGTGTTGTTTGCTTCTTCAAGTTTTTTCGTTTGGACAGCCATTTGCTCTAGCAGGCTAGTTATGGTTTGATTTGCTTGAGCCAAATTTTTCGTAACCTGTGATTTATCCATTATCAGTTTTTTTTCATTGTTTAGCAAGGCGGTGTTTTCCGCCAAAAGTTTCTTATATTGAGGATGCTCTTCCACTGGCATTTTGAAAGCGAGCTGGGATAACGGTTCTTTTCGCAGGCTCCCGGCTGGTTCGCTAGCGTGTGTGGCCATTGTATTTACTGGACTAGACATATTGCTGGTAGAAACGCTATCCTTTTGGTGGCTTTTACTTGGAATATTTGTGGACTGTGTGATTGGCAGTCCAAGAATTTTCACGGGCTTTGGTTTGCACTTTCTAATCATTGGTGTAGACACCGTGCATGCGTGATTGGCCATCAGACAGTTGTTGCACGCAGCGTTCACTCCATAGCACGCTCTCTTCCACTTTCTGCATCTGTCGCAAACGGCTTCCCTTCTGTGGTATAAATTCTTAGCCGCCGAACTAGAACTTCCCGGTGTGGCTGCCGCAACTACTTCAGCTGTGGTCTCTAAGTTTTCCTTTTTGATTTGCGTCGGGGTTTTGGTTCTTTTCTTGGTAACTTTCTTTGCAGTTTTTTTAGTTGGGGATTTGGTTTGTAGTGATTCCGCAACTACTTGATCCGCAGTTGAAAAATTCAAAGACTGCTCATTTCTTCTCTGCGTATCATTTCCATTGTTGATACTATTTTCGTTCGTCTTCAAAGTGTTTTTACCCGCCATGCTGAATTATATAAATTATCCGATAAACCCGTAATTTCTTTTTTTTTTTTATTTTATTTTTTTTTTGGTTAAAAGCTTGATTTTGTTTTTCCGGGAACTTTGTATTTTTCCGTTTTTTTTTTTTTGTCCTCGGCTAAATCTGTTTTTTTTTTTAGTTTCTGTTGTTTTTGTGCGTGCTTTTTTGCGCGATTTACGTAGATCAATCGTGCGTAGTTTTGAAACACCGATTAATTTGGTACTTTGGAGATGTTGATGATGGATTTTATGAATTGCAGTTTTCGTTATTGGATGGGTATCCTGCTGTGATGATTGATCCTGTTGAGAGAAAAAATGGGAACTGAAGCGTTGTGAAAATAGCCGTAATTAACAAAATCTTATACAAATGATCAAATAATTTGCTTGCTGATCAATGTTCTAGAAAGAATGAATAAAGTAAGGATGTGTTGGGAAGATTGGTGCTAGAAATGTGGTGTTGATCTTTGCAATTCGATTTTTTGTCGAGAGGATGATATGAAGACGTTCGAATTCTCTTGTTTCAGTTTTACTTCAAGCCTCGTACACAAACTTATATATATATATATATATATATATTTATATATTTTTATCAGTCTTTTAGAGAAACAAGAGGTAATCGAATATTTTAAACGTTGGAAGCCAAAAGATAGTAGCCCCTTCCATAAACACAGGGATGGTAAAGGCAGAATATTCATTATTGGTAATCGGCCTGGGAAAAACCCGCAACGTCAGTTCAATTCATGTTTCAAAACGAACAAACACGTAAAACACGTTGGCATCAAGCTGCAACCTCTATTCTGGCCATAAACCCAATGGCTACAAATTGGAGATAAGATTAGTGAATATATATATATATATATATATATATCATTTCGGAGATTACAAGAAGGGACAAAAGTTGAGTAAACGAACGAAAAAGCGTGTACGTAATGGCCATTTCGTTTTGACAACGTTGAAACCAAAATTTCACATCGAGGTATAAAAGACCGTTTCTGCTGCTCTCGTCCACTTTTGCACCGAAGTTCGGTTTGTCGTGTGCATTTCTTTCTCTTCTCAACGAGTATGGAAGACTTCTATACAGTAGTTTTACTCTAAAAAAAAAACCAAACAAATCCTTTTTTTTTATTTTTTGCCCTTGTGTGAAAAGTACCTGGTCTCCACCATTTTGGTCTCCAAATTTTTCTGATGTAAAGATCTACGACAAATCTTTTTCAACCATTTTTTTTTTACAATACCAAACTTTGCACTCCCATGAAGTCCCACGTCTTTCTTTAACCCTTTTTCCCCATAAAAACGAATAGAATATGTTATCTTGGCCAGTACGCTGAATAAATTATTCACAAAGCTCGTTTAGAGAAACAATAGTTGTAAAGTTAAATTGTAAATCATTTTTGTTCAATTCTTAAAATGTCCTAATTTCATGGACAAAAAAACTAATTTTGAATCTCTCACCTCCATTTTGCATTCATTACATCATCTCTATATTCATCGATATTGTCTTTTTTTCATTGTTTGCTTGTTGTTGCTGTTTTTTAATTTTTTTATTTTTGGGGCAATTGTTGTTTGGGTATGCGATTGTTTTTTTTGTTTGCATATTCACCGCAGCACCTTGACAGTATAGCCGTCTCCTCAGTAGCTCATCGCACACAACTGGAAGCTTTGAGAACCTACAATAACAAAAAAAACATTTGGCAAGTTTAACCGGAGAAACATTTATTCGGACAAAATAAAACAAACACAACATAAGAAGA
>LPNM01000006.1:1290438-1339531 GCA_001747045.1 Hanseniaspora osmophila | reverse complement strand
AAAAACACCCAAAAAAAAAAAAAACACCTAAAAAAAAAAAAACCTAAAAAAAAAATGTATGCTAGCATTCAAAAGCAAACCAGGTTTTTGGAGATCTGCCTTTGTCAGTGTCTGACAAAATATGAACAAAACGTAGAGTTTTAGAATACCCATAACAAAACCTAATTGACACAAAGAATCCACAACGGAATAACAAGTTAGAACAGGCAAAAGAAATGATGGTGGCTCTCCAAGAGTTACACGACAAGACAGTTCCTTCCAGCATCGCATCGCCTGAACTGCGCTCGGTAAAAGATTCAATCCTGAAGACTGCACTTTACGTTATTAATAACGGCAAGTCTTTTGAGTCCAAGATAATAACTTCTGAACAGAACAACAAAAATTTCTCGTTTTTGCATGAAGGCGACATTTACCACGAGTACTATAAATTCCTCATTGACTCGTACGTACAGGAGAATTCACACACAAACTCAACAGACACGAACGTATTTAAAAATGCACCTGTGGGTGATCCCTTAGATCACTTATTTCTACTTTACAAGAATTTTCATGTTTCTCCAAAAGACTTGAAGGTCATAAAACTGACTGCTCTGGCATGCTCATTGTATGACTACCACTCAACGTACGAGAACATGAAACTAAGGTACGCAGAAAATCCGCAGTTTGATTTTCTAGAGCCCGAACATTCCTTATACCCAGTTTTTGCTAATTTGGTTAACCAATACACACTGGTTTTATCGAGTGAGAAAGATAAGGGCAACACCATTCTCACGCAAGACACAAATGACCCACTATGGCAACAAGCCTTTCTTGAGAGATGTTATTTGAAAGGGGCCTACAATGAGTTTTTAGAGGAGAAGAGTGTCAATGATTTGCAACAGCTCAAGGTCATGAAACTTAGATATAATGCTATTGATTGGTACAACTTCAAGATTATGCACAAGTTTGATTTTGCTCAACCGAGCGATGAAAAGCCCAAGCCAGCCTTGAGCTTTAGTGATTTGAAGAAGAATACATTGCTGACCTCACAATCTGAACTTTTGTCACAATACTTTGATTTGAAAAGCCAAGAATCAATTAAAGAAACCTACAGAAAACGTAAGAGTAAGAAGAGAAATATGGTGATTAAGGCCGCAGGAGAATCTAGAATGAGCGAGCAAAAACGAAGATTAGACCTGACCAGCAACATTGTTACCAACATTCATACGTCTGGTATGATTCAGTGTCCGATCACAGCTCAAATGGTCAAAGAAAGCGATTTTGACAACCATATCAGATTGTTACTACAAGATCCAAATTACGCGTCTGAAAAGCGTCGTTTTAAGGAGGACAACCAATTGAGCAATCTCACTGACCACCAGGTTTACGAGAATATCAAAAAAATAACATCCAAAAGGTAGGCCAAGAGCTTCTCCAGTCTGTATAAGAAAAACTGATGGTTCATAGCGTTTGATCCGTCATAGAGTTGACCAGTAGGTAGATCTAAAAAAAAAAACCGCAACAACTGTACCAAATATTGAACACAGGAAACAAGAAGTTGCATGTAAATCCTGCCAGTCCATTTTCTACTATTTTTTTTGCTGCCTTTACACACTTCTGGCAAACTTTTAAGTATTAAAATATGCTAAAGTGTTGTGCAAACATCCTTTGAAAAAAAAAAAGATAGGCTTCATGCAGGGTTGTGTGAGAAATCAAGAACTCGTCCTTGTTAGCTCAGTTGGTAGAGCGTTCGGCTTTTACGCAAAGCAAGGAACCGAAATGTCAGGGGTTCGAGCCCCCTATGAGGAGTTCTTATTTTTTTTTTTGATTTTTAATTTTTGCATTTGACAGACATATTTAGGCAAAGAGTTTCTACCTTCATCACTATCACTCAAGTGCTATCAGGTGTTTGCTTTCAACAAAGATATCTTGTTTTTGATGCCAGCTTTACAGTCTTCATCAAGGGACTTATATGAGCAAAACTAATTTTTTTTGTTTGACTCGAAAAAAGCGATCTATGTTACTTTACGAAAGCGGGTAAAGAGACATACATTTTTTGTACTCAAATATGTAGGTCGATCTCATTTAGTTTAGCAGTACTTTTTTGTAGTTTTTTCAATAAAGATCCAGCCAGTGTTGACTGATCCATTTATGTTACATCAGCTGTGATTTGCAAAATTATAGAAACGACTAATTACCAATATATAAAACAGTGCTTTTCAATGTCAATGCAAAATCCCATAGATTGAAAGTAACCGCCATTTTCTTCAAAGTCTCTTGAAAGAAATGGGGTTTTACCTGAAACATTTGGCTTCACTTGTTTATAGACTTCACACCCATAATTTTCTGAAACAAGAACTCGTCCTTGTTAGCTCAGTTGGTAGAGCGTTCGGCTTTTACGCAAAGCAAGGAACCGAAATGTCAGGGGTTCGAGCCCCCTATGAGGAGTTCTTAAATGTTTTTTTTTGTAACCTCTATACTATTTAATATAGTCTAAACCCCCGATATGGTTTTTGTTGGTTACAACGGTTTAAAGCCGCGCAATGTATGCTTGTTTTTTGTTTCCGTCTTTTTTTTAGTTTCCAAATCGAGAAGTCGTGGGCCAGACGTAAACAGTTCACCTTTTCGTCAAACAGTCAAGGTGAAATCTCAGAAAGTTGATGCAACATTTTGAGCAAGACTTTGTTGCACATTAAAAAATGGTCACAAACAGGCAGCCTAGAAGCAAGGTTATTTTCGAAAACAACACAACCATTCACAATCCAGCAAGTTGAAAGGACCAAAACTCTTCCAGAAAGTCAGTGCACTGAGTAAATCACACGCACTTTTAGTTTGGTATTTTTTTTTCATTTTATTTTACTGTGCTCTGTATAACGACTACTTGAAAGCCTACGTTCTCATTTTTTACATTTACTATCCGTTACACGAAAATTTCTATATGGACTCGGAAGAAACAACCATAAACATCAATTTCAGTAGTATTTTCTTCCGTTCATACTTTGTTGATGACTTTGAACATCCGGTGTACGTGTTTGACTCGACTTATTTACCATCTTTTGAAACCATCGGGAACAAGGACACGTATGACACAATAATTGACAAGCTCACCGACAAGCTCATTACCAGACTGCCAAATGAGCCGTACTCTTTGGTCGCCTTCACCTCCGGGTTTGGGTCTCAAAAGCTGAGCTGGGTTTACGGAATCAAAATGTATGCCAAACTGCCCCAGAGCTCTAAAAATTATTTACAAAAACTCTACATTGTACACGAATCGTTTTGGGTGCGGTCCGTTTATCAGGTGCTGAAAAATGCAATGAATATCAAGTTTCTCAACAACAACAGTAACGAGGTTGAGATTCAGTACATATCTGATCTGACACAATTATCTCAGATCATTGACATAACGAGGTTGAGGATATCTTTGAACGTCTACTTGCATGACTATGACATCAATGAATTTATAGAAGTGCCAAAGCATTATTTCAAGCCGAAATTCGATCTGGCCAATAGGCAATACAGACAAATGATGTTTGACAAAATTTTCAAACGTTTGATGAAGGAAGCTGTGAAAACCGACTTAGTGTTTATGAAGCCTGGAAGTTTCAAAAAAGTGAACATTTTGCTAGACGTGATTGATAGGAACAACTACGTGGACTTGTCTCAGTGGGATATTTACTCGATTGCAGGGGTATTTTTGTACTTTATCAGGACCAAAACGCACACATTTTTTCCAATAGATATGATTACTTTGCCAGTGCGAGATGATTTTGAATACACTTTTGCCATATTCAAAAGCATGATGGATTTCCATAATTATTATCCGTTGATTGCGGTGCTGCTCCCATTGTTCATCAGACTAATCAAAAATCAAAAAACAACAAAGCATGATTATCTTACCATGAGCAAATGTCTTGTAGCGACTTTGTGCAGGGAGAGCGTGTCTAAGGAGAATGACGACAGAGTGATGATTGGACGTAGATTTATTAAAAATGTGCTGATTGATTTTGACGGTATAACGAAGCAAATGTCATTATTTCAAACGACTCAGCAAACTCCGAAAACACTAGCCAAGATGCCACCTGCTGTACCCAAACCGAGAAAAATGGTTGGCCCAAACTCCGAAAATGCTACCAAGGGGATTGCCGAAGCTCCAACTTTGAAAGCTAATGAGCCACCAACACCTCCTCCGTCGAGATCCTCGCCTACCCGCAAAAATGCAGCTCTCCTCTCTCCACAGAAACTGGCTAAACCAAACAAGGTGCTAACGTCAACACCACCACCGCTACTGCCTAAGCCAAAAAACCTGTCCAACGTTTCCCTAGACGCTTTGACAACGTGGAAAACCGTGCCTTCATCACCTGATAAAACAAGAACTCCATCTCCACAACTCTTTTCTCCAGAGAAATTTCAAGACGTTTCCAATCCAAGAATCATAAGCGAGACCAACTCTTTTTCTTCTTCTTCATCTGATAATCTCCATTCGTTGTCTTCTTTGAGCAAAACTGACGATATCAACAAAAGAATCAGAGATCAGCCAGAAAGTGTGGACATGGTTACTGTTGATGAAAAAATGGTGTGGGAGACAATCAGGAAACTCCAGATAGACAATAACACCAAAATCCAGAGTTTTGACAAGAACCTTCAAAAGGAAAAGCAAGAAGTGCTTCTTAAAAAAAGAACAGAAACGAGTCATTTTTCCACAAAGTCTTATGCGGACTTCAAAAACGAAAACAACAGGGTCAGTCGTCTGGCCTCTTTGTATGAAGAGAGGCTTCAGGGCCTGCAAATTATGGATTCCATGAAGCACTGATTGTACTCGCATTACTGACTTTAGCCCTTTTCTGTGTAGGTATCTTGATAAGTCAATGAAAGGTACGTTTGAGCGTGTATAAAGCTTTAATTAATACCGAATTTTCCCGTTATAGATCAAGCTCAACAATGTGTGCATTCTGAGTTTTGCAATTTTATTTCCTAAAAGGGAAATGTAATATTTCTCACATAGAAAAAAACTGATATTTTTTTTTTTTTTTTTGTTTTTTGTTTTTTTTGTTTTTGATTGCGTACGCAATCTTGTTTGTTTTTGTTTCAGCAGCAGCAGATCACAATCAATATGATCAAGCCAAGTAAATCATGCGTCTTGTCTGTAACCAAAATCTTGATCTCAGCTGAATGTTGATCTTGTATCGTGAGAGGAAGTTTATTAAATGTTAAAGGCAATACATTGTCAACTTGAAAGCACAATTGAGCAGAAAAACACCAACACTCGCTAGCACAGTTTTTTGGTTCGCAATTTAAGGTACACGCCTATCAAAACAAAAACACTCAAGGCACGTGTTTAGCACTATAATGAATAGAAACCAAAGAGAACTTTCAAATCAATCAAACGGGACTTTTGAAAGCTCCGTTGATAGCTTTGTAACAGCCAATTCATTCCCAACAGATACAGATGCGTTTACACATGTGCGAGATTTACCGAAGCCAAGTTTTGAAGACGAAAGTGACAAAACTCCAATAATAGTACAAGGTGAATTTCAAAATGATACTACTGTGTCCAGAAACGGGACCATCACAGCACGCGCTGGTAGAAACATGGAGGAAACCACACCAACCTCAAACGGCGGTGTTATAGGAACAGGGATCGATCTCTCTCCCTTACCGCAGCACCATAACCTACCACCACGCTCGCCTTCACCAGTAAGATCTTTGCACACTTTTGAGCAGCCGCTTTTCAGGAAACCAAGAATCACCAGTTCTTACTACCAACCTTTAGAGGAAGCTCGCCAAAGTTTGATGCAAGAGCATCATGCCGAACCAGTGGAAACGGAATCATTGCTTGAACAAGATGACTTGGCGTTTAATGAAACAACGATGGATTCGATCAACACAAATGTAGTAAGCCCTGATAGAGTTATAAATGAGGAGCATTTTGCTCAAAATATAAGCCCACCTACTTCTATAGAAACGACCAAAAATGGGGGAAAAGGGGAGCCTGCATCGAATGATGAAGAAGATTTACCCACTAGCACCGGCCACGAAATTTTGAATAATTCTCAGCTTGATCTAGACACAGAGGAATACACAAACTTGTTTATTGTGGCGACAAAAGCTTTTGATAAAAATGTATTGGAGGAAGAAGATGACAAGCAAGTTTGTTTGTCGTTTGAGGTGGACGATGTTGCTTTTGTCCATGCCATCGAAGAATCCGGATGGGGTGAAGTCACTATTGTGAAGGTTAACAAAAGGGGATGGGTTCCGTTAAACTTTTTCACAGATGCCATTAAACCTACTTCAACATTTCTTCCGAAAAATTTTCTACACTTGTCTTCCTTAGAAAGCAAACAGATTATTCAACTAAGAGCACAGATTTTAAGTAGAGAGCCATTACTTGCCTTTTTTTCGGCATGCGGAAGGTTTTTAGTTTCTCCTCAAAGGGTTCCAACAGAAACTGCTAATGAGTACACCTTTGACATCGAAGACATAAACAGAATCAAAGCAGGCATCAAAAAATTGTTAGAAAAAACTGGCTGTATATCAAGAACAAACGCGCTTGTTCAAGCAAAAGCACTTGTCAGGAAAACAAGAAAAAGGCTATTAGCTGATTGGTACTCCGTTGCTTTGAAAGCGGATTCCTGCAAAGGCACCACGAGCTCTGAAAAAATCCAAAAGTTGGAAGAGATGATTTTCCAAGTTATTAGACGTGCTTTTTTATTTTACAGTATATGGGGCATCGAAGTCCAAGCATATGAAAATGAAAAAAGATTGATCAAACTTAAGGACCGGAAAAGTTTCTTACCATCGTTGGCAGCACAAGAACGCCCTGCCTCAATTGATTTGCCACAAGATGTTAAGTGTTTGGACCAACCTCCAATGGCAATTTCTAGGCTTAACGAGATCAACAATTACCTCTTTACTTACATTGGCTTGGTTTTGGGAAGAATGGACATTATAGAGCATAACCCTGCAGGCTGCGAGGCTTTGGAATATGTTGTTTACCAGATTATTCTGTTACTACGGGAATTGCTATATATTAGCAAAGCTTGTTCAACTTTGATCAGCTCCAAATATCAAAACTCATACGAGAACAATCTCGACAACAACTTAGATCCTTTGCTATCTCTTGTCTCTGAGCTTGTTTCTGCCGTGAAAATATTTGTTACGAAAACTTTGCAAGAAACCGCCACCAGAACCAACTCGCTACGCCATTCCATGATTAAATTTGAAAACCAATCGTACTCGCACACTGCTGAAGCCAGCGACTTTATAAGGGTTTTGTCTCAAATGACGGGCTTTATTTCAAATGCTATTTCTAGTTGCAATAATTATTTGAGAATCATTGGGGATTTCCAGTTAGGTGATGAGAAAGAATATTCTGATTTCAAAAGCAGCAGCATCGCACCTGAAAAATTTGTCAAAATTTGCTCAACATCTATATTGGATGAGATCAAAAGATTAGATTTGAAAGCTGTTACTGGTTCTCCAGAAACTGCTGATAAAAGTTTTGCCAGATTTTCCACCATCCGTGCGGGCGAAGGATCTTTGAGCAATCAATTGCGCTTGACCAATGAAGGCGGTGAGTTTTTAAGAGAATGCGAAGCAGCAGATTATAATGACGAAGGTCTTGCCGAAAATGACCAGAAATCATTTTTGAGAAACTCCGTTTTTGAGCAGTTTACGGTCCCAGATGAAAATTTGTTTGATCAACAAGAACGGGAAGCACTTTTAATCATGGACAGAGAAGCTATGCAAAATGAGTTGGTTTATGACAAATTTACGCAAGATTTACTAGGAGGCTCATTTAGAGCTCTTGTGTTTCACTTGACTGATGAAGTCCATAAGCCAGATGAATTTTTTACAACTTCTTTTTTGATCAACTTCAAATCATTTGGAACTAGTAAAGAACTTTTAACTGACTTGTTTGCAAGATTTGATACAGAAAACAAGTCTTACAAGTCTGGTTTGAACAAAAAATCAGAAGCTTTTTCTTCTTGGGCCTCACAGTTGAAACATCGGAGAAAACTAGTTGTTAAAGTCATTAAGCTTTGGTTAGAATCGTACTGGGACCACATAGCGGACTTTTCTTATTTGCCAACTTTGATGAATTTTTTTAATGAGTGTGTCTCGAATCATCTGCCAATAGAGTCCAGAAACATGATTGAGATTATTGCAAAATTGATGACCGTGTCTCCTGACAGCTCCCACTCCCAACTTATATCCAGATCAATTAAAGTTGCAAACATAAACTCCGTGCTATCTAAGCTTTCGTCTATTTCAACCAATGACTCAGACCAAGTCAATGAAGACATAGTAGACGATTTTGATCTGGCCAGCAACGCAGGTGATTCGTTACCAGTACCCGTTGCTGGGCTAGGCACTTCTAATTTGTTATCTTTGACTCATGCACAGGAATGCAAAAAACTTGTTGAAAAGTACAGGGACCTGGCGTTCAGAACTTCTGAGAGATCGAGTTTGGATAAATTGATATCAACCTGGTTTTACAATGTAAAAAACAATCAAAGAATTCAGTTTTCAAACCACGAAATTCAGTTTTGCGATATGAACGCGATGGAAGTTGCGAAGCAGTTGACTTTGATCGAAGCTCGCTTGTTTGCAGCAATTGATCCTATGGAGCTTTTGAATGGGCGGTTTTTGGAAAAGAACAAATCTTTAGGACAGGCGCCCAATGTTTCTAGATTGATCACTTTTACCAATGCTTTGTCAAATTACGTGATTGAGAGCATTGTTTCTCCGCTGTTTTCATTGAAAATCAAGCAGTTAAGAATAAGACAATGGATGAAAATATCTCTATCATGTTTGTATTTCAAAAATTTCAACTCTTTGGCTTCCATCATGATTGCATTGCAGAGTCATGTTATTTCGAGGTTGAAAACGGTTTGGGAAGGATTTACTACCAAAGACCACAAGTTGTTGGAATTTTTGATGAAAATTATACATCCTAATCAAAATTACAAAGTTTATCGTAAAAAACTCGCTATTTTTGTGCAACAGGCCAAGAATATGTATATGAACAACGGCGACAACAATTCAGCTTTGAATGGAGACAAAGCGAATTCATTGATTGTGCCTTTTTTCAATTTATTTTTACAAGATTTGACTATGATTAATGAGGGCAACAACAATTACCGCAATCCTGAATCTTTCAGACCCAACAAAATCATCAACATTGATAAATACTTTAAGGTTACTAAAATTGTGCAAAAAGTTCAAGAGCTTCAAGTTTTCATCATTGACAATTTGGATTTCGAAGAGTACACAGACACAAGAGATTCACTGTATCTGATTGGGAAAGAGACCATCAAATCATTGCCTGTTTTGCAAGAATTTGTGTTGTACGAATTGTGGAGGGTCAACCTCATATACACCAATGAACCAGATAGAGGTTACGACATGAGCTTGAAAATGCTACCCAAGATATAAAGCATGTTTGGAAGAGAAGAAGAAGAAGAAGAAAAAAATAATCAGTAGAGCGCATTTTTACACTTAATAAATAAATATTACTATACATTTGTAACATTATCGATGAACATTGCGACATAAAAATCTCAATTGGTCAACTAGCGGATTATTTCTGTCTTCTCAATTCACCAATGTAGTTGATGGCAGAACCAGAATTGAAGAAATCAACTTGATCTTTGGACATGGTGTGCTTGRTTTTAATAATAAAAGTTTCCCCGGATGGTTTTGTGACTTTGACGTCCAAAAATCCACCGTTGTCTCCCTTTTTGGCGACCAACTCAACCAAACCAACTGTTTCCATAACGTCACCGGCAGCGATTTTGTCGTAATCTTGTTCGTTGGCAAAAGTCAATGGCAACATACCTTGTTTTTTCAAATTGGTTTCGTGAATTCTGGCAAAAGATTTGACCAAGATGATTTCACCACCCAAAAATCTTGGAGACAAAGCAGCGTGTTCTCTGGCAGAACCTTCACCGTAGTTGTGTTCCGCAACAACAATCCATGGTCTTTTATCTTTTTTCCATTTGATCATTAGATCCGGGATAGTGTATTGAGTTCCATCCAGATCGTATGCTTTGTTGACTTCCCCAGTTTCTTTATTTTGAGCACCAATCAAAGTGTTGTTTGAAATGTTTTCCAAGTGACCTTTATATTTCAACCAAACCCCTGCGGCAGAGATATGATCAGTGGTACATTTCCCTTCAACTTTCAACAAAACAGTTGTTTTCAATTCTTTACCGTTCCATTTGGAGAACGGTTCCAAAAGTTGCAATCTGTCACTTGTTGGAGAAACATTGACAGAAACAGAAGGATCGGCTTTTGGATCTAAATCTGGATAAAATTCTTTTCTTCCGGCAGTAAACCCGCTTGGAGGAAGTTCTTGACCTTTTGGAGGTTGGAATTTAAAGTTTTCACCGTTTGGCAGCTTGATGGAGTCTGTGATAGGGTTGAAATTGGCATCACCGGAGTAAGTCATGGCGGTGACAAGCTCAGGAGAGGTCAAAAAGTTCATGGTGTTTCTGTTCCCGTCGTTTCTTGCTCTAAAGTTTCTGTTGAAAGAGGTGAAGATGGAGTTTGTTTGTTGCGATTTTTTGGAAATATCTTGTCTGTCCCATTGTCCAATACATGGACCACATGCGTTTGCCAAGACGGTTGCCCCGGATTTGGAGAAGGTATCTAAAATTCCGTCTCTTTCCAAAGTGGCTCTGATCTGTTCCGAACCTGGAGTGACAAAAAATGGGATCTTTGGTTTCAAACCAACGGCATTGGCTTGCTTAACCAGATCTGCTGCTCTTGTCATATCTTGGTAAGAGGAATTGGTACAAGAACCAATCAACCCAGCACTGATTTTTGATGGCCATTTTTCTTGAGCGACTTTGGCACCGTATTGAGAGATTGGAGTGGATAAATCTGGGGTAAAGGGACCGTTAACACTTGGTTCCAAAGTGTTCAAGTTGATTTCAATGACTTTATCGTATTGGCAGTGTTCATCGGCTTTCAAGTAAGAATTTTTAACCAAATCAGCTTGTTCAGCAACAACAGCTCTGTTTGTAGCAACCAAATAATCTCTATGGGCTTTTTGGTATGGGAAAGTAGAGGTTGTAGCACCAACTTCAGCACCCATATTACAGATGGTGGCCATCCCTGTGCAACTTAGACTTTCCACACCTTCGCCAAAGTATTCAATGATATAGCCTGTCCCACCTCTGACGGTCAAGAGCCCTGCCAAATGGGTGATGACATCTTTTGGAGAAGACCATTTGTGCAATTGACCACTCAATTTAACACCAAGAACTTTAGGAGCTTTCAATTCCCATGGGGTCCCAGTTAAGGCATCAACGGCATCAGCCCCACCAACACCAATGGCAATGGCACCCAAACCACCGGCGTTCGGAGTATGGGAGTCAGTCCCCAACATCATCAAACCTGGAGCACTGAAGTTTTCCAAAACGATTTGGTGAATAATCCCAGACCCTGGACCCCAAAATTGGATCCCATATTTGTCTGCACAACTCTGCAAGAAATCGAAAACTTCTTTGTTTGTTGCAATGGAAGATTGTAAATCTTTCAATTCACCGTCTTTACCAACAATCAAGTGGTCACAGTGAATGGAGGCTGGCACTGCTGTTTCTGGTAAATTGGTGGTCATGAATTGCAACATGGCCATTTGGGCAGAGGCATCTTGCATGGCAACTCTGTCCGGCATCAGCTTCAAGTATTCATTTCCTCTTAATTCTTGGACTTTATTGGTCTTTGCAAAAGTTTCTTCCACATTGTTCAAATGAGAATACAAAATTTTTTCAGCAAGAGTCAATGGCTCGTTCCCGGTGATTTTGTTAATCAATTCCAAATTGGAACTGAGTTTTTGGTAAGGAGGGATTTTCTTGTTGATTGCATTGGCAACCGTAGCAAAAGTGGCTCTAGATTGAGCTCTTGATCTCGACAACATTTTCTATAGGTTTCTTTGGAATCTTTTTTGGGACAAAAAATATAAGTTTTGCAAAAAAAATGTAGCTATGGGAAATATGCAACTTGAGGTTGAATTCTGAACAGAGAAAGAGTAAATTGTTTAACGATGAGTTTAATGAGATATTGCGAACAAGAACATGACGAGAAAAGTGTTCTCTATTGAATCTTTTGTCATGTTAGTTAGTTAGTCATTTCGAGTTGCAAAAACTCATCTTGAATCATCCAGATCTGTAATTTCGTATTTTTACTCTGCGGTAAAGCTTGAAAAAAATGCAAAAAAAAATAGAGTGGAATTCAATTTAAAATTCCATCGGAATTTCACATGTCATTTTGGTGAAAAAAGCAAGAAAAAAAAAAAAAAACAAAAAAAAAACACCACACTCGCTCACAGATACTAAATGCCTTGATTTCTTATCTAAAAAGATAACTATAAAAAAATAAGTATTAATTGCTTCCAACCAGATTCGAACTGATGATCTCCTCATTACTAGTGAGACGCTTTACCAACTAAGCCATGGAAGCAACTTAGTTGTTAGTGTAATATTGTTAGTTATCTTAGTGCTAAAAAGCAATGAAAAGGTCAATGGAAAGGTCATTTAAACAAACTTTACTTTAGGGTTATGTTCTTATTTTTCACATTGACATATGTTAGCTTTGAAAAAGCTAAGATTTTTTGAACGAGAATTTATCAGTCAAAGAAAACGATTAGGCAAATTTACTCAGAGCTTTGAGCAAAGGTTAACTTCTGTATGATAAACGAGATTAAAATCTTCTATAATATCTACAAAATATCGTTTGTGTTGCTAAGTTAGATATCGGGAAGTGTGGTGCTACTTTAAATGTTATCACGTGAAGCACCTTGCAGAGCTGCGCTTAGAAAGTGTACGCATGGTATCAGGCGTTTATGAGTTTACTGCGATGGAAACCCATTGAAAAAAGAAAATTCGTTAGATTTTAGCCGCTGTGCTGTTCATATTGTTTGTTTCTATTGTATACGTATACCTCCTAGTTTTATCTCTATATAATTACAATCCTAAAAACATCGATACAGTTTACAAGCACACACTAGGTGAATCCTGTTTCTGTTACATGCCAGCTCTGAGCAAAGCAAATGGCTTTCAGATTTACTAATAATCATTCTTTACTAATAGTCATTCTTTACTAATAGTCATTCTTTACTAATAGTCATTCTTTACTAATTATCACTCTTTACTAATACTCACTTTTTTTTTTTTCACAATACGCGTATTAGCTCAGATATATGGTGTTCACACACAGTATATCATTATATCTCCATAATGCAAACTATCTCTTTCTTTCAAAATATACCCACTTCTTTGATTTTCCCATATTTTCAATAATTGTTCTGAAGATTTGTTGTTATCATCAATATCATTTCCCCTTTCCATTATAACACCTTCTGTCAATGTAGCACTAGAAGACAAGGCAGATAGCACCACTTCACCTTGACCTTTATTGAGGTTGTTAACCATGTATCCATTACTCTTGTGTACTGTACTTTTGTCTCCATCATCTCTGGAATCTCCATTGCATCCAGTAAGTCCTCTAAATCTCGTTTTCAAATATCTTAATGTCTTGTTCATGTTAGCACGTGTGGTGTTTGCGTTTCTTTAGTATAAGGTATACTTGGTAAAAAAAACAAAAATAACTTCTTTTTACATAAATGATCTAACTTTATATATACTCTGATGGCTTTCTACTTCATATGGTCTCTCTTAAAAATTATCTTTCAGAAGTTAACTCCTAATATTTATGTTTTAAAAATTATCTCCTAAAAGTTATAATACCCCACAATGAATTGATCAAATCGTCCTTATTTACCCACCTCTAACGATTTGATATAGGCTCATACACTCGCTATCTCTCGTGTAGTTATCTCTCGTGTAGTTATCTCTCGTGTAGCTATCCCTCGTCTATTTTTTTTTTTTCCGCATTCAATTTGACTCACACAACACCTAAATCATCTTCACACCCACGTGACTCAAACATAATTTTTTTAATACTTTGCGCCTAGCATCACCCACTTGATACTGTACAGCGTATAACACACACATTTAATAATAATTTACTTCCATCCATCCGAAACAAAAAAATATGTTTGATGTGTGATGAGTATGATTAATATTGTTGATATGACAGATATCTTATATCTTATACAATCTGGTATTAGTAGTGGTGTAGTAGTGTAGTAGTGTAGTAGTAGTGTAGCAGTAGTGTAGCAGTAGTAGTAGAAGTAGCGTAGTAGTAGTGTAGAAGTAGTAGTAGAAGTAGTATGACCATTAATGAGTGTATTTCCATCACCTTCTTCCCACGTGGAGCTTGATGATAATATTACACTTTAATTAATTACTATGCTACAATAATTTTATACAAAAAACGTATGTAGGGTAACTTTATTTTTTTTTTATTATTCTACCCGTTTATACAACCTTTTTAAACTCTCCTTCCCTTTTCCCTTCCCCAAAAAAAAGAACAATCAAACACTTGAAGGGTATTAAACATACTACAGATCATATTATTGCCCCATTGTTTCCAGCACACGTGTTTGATTAATATTAATATTATTATAAAGTTGCTAGTATTAATCTCATTGTGAGTATTAGTATTAATTAAAGAAAAAAAAAAGATCTTCCATATGAGAAGATATCGATAGGTGATCGTTTGAGATATGATGATGAAAGGATAAAGGTCCATTAAAAAAAAGTATATAAGGTGAGGGGTTTGATGGGAAGTCATGAATGAAGTTTTGAAGAGAATTATAGTTACTTATAATTTTTGAAGAATAGAAAGATGATTTTGTTTACGCTGTGTATGCTGTAAGTGGAATGATTAGTCCTGTCAATTTGATACATGGTTTTTGTATGAGGTTCTGGTCTCTGCTCTTTGTCATTGGGTTTATGCTCTGAATAAACTTCCCAAATCATCACACTGTGCCCTATAAAGAGATGGATATCATAGTCGGACATCGGACTAAGTTATGAATCGGGACATAAAGTAAATAGCTCGGACTCGGCATACTACAGACGAAAAAAAAAAAAAAAACAAACGGAAAAAAAAAGAACAAAAAGAGAAATGGAATATATTCATTCATACAATAGGTTATAGTGGGTTTCAGTGTTGTATGTATTTCCATTTGCAGATCTCTCACACTCAACAACACTGCAGTAACAACAGATCATTTTTCAAATTAAATGATTTAAAATTACGAAAAACGTGGGTTGTAATATAAAATTACAATACTTTAATTTATCAATTTTGTATGACAAAATACACCAATAAATCATTTAAAATTGCAACCCACGTGGGTTGGTTTCGGAACGGAAGAAGAAAATTATGTTTATAAAAAAGGTTTATTAGTAGTCATTATGGTAGTAGGAACAGTAGTAGTAGTGGTAAGAACACTGATTATTATACGGCGTTTCAAAATGTTATCGGGTTACATTATTGCTTTTAGTATTACTATACATTAGTATACATCACTATGCTAAAAATGAGTGTATCACGAATGTATTCCGAAGAAACACCAAAAAAAAAAAAAAAGAAAAGAAAAATGGCCAGGGTTCAGTGGTACGGCGATTGCTCAAATAGAAGAAGCGCAGTTTTCGAAAAGTAATGCAAAGACGCATATTAACTGCTATAGTAAACGATCTGTACTAAAATAGTGGATTTGGTTTTTACTAAAGTATTGTGTTTTGTACTGTCAAATTGATCTCTTAGCGTTTGCGAAAGCCAAGTGATGTTTTGTGGGTGGAAAACGGATCAATACTTGGATGCATAGACAAAGAGATGTTCAAGTCGCATGGTCAGGATACTCTACTCTTTGTTGTATATAAGATGCATCGAGTATGTTTGTAAGTTATGTAACATAAAGACTGTGTATATAACAACATAAGTTGAACTGTTTTTATGGTCTAATTCTTATCCATAAGAGAGTTATAAAAAGTAGCACGCGACCAGGTAATAAAAGGAAAAAGTTTTTTTTTAAAAAAAAAACAGAAAAAGAAAGAAAAAACCACATATACTGATAACCAAGACAACACGAAGTTGACATAATTAGCTTACATTTATTGCATTGATTTTAATTTAATATCTAGAATAAAAAAAAACACTCGCACCGGTTACAACCACACACACACACACATACTTTCCTTTCCAAATCTTCTCGCAAATGAAATTTAGTGAATCCCTTAAATACAATGCAGTTCCCGAATGGAAACAGTATTATTTGGACTATTCCGGACTTAAAAGATTAATTTACAAACTACAAAAACAACAGCTTAACAACAGCACTGATGATTCCAATAACGATGCCATCAATGAAGATTCCAACAACAATAACACCAACACAGACGGTGGTAGTGAACTTGAAGACGATTTTGTAAATTTGGACCACAGAAAAATTGACGACTTGGATGACTCGGTCGAGTATGAGCACGACGAACTGGATCTGGAACAATACGGAATCACCGAGGAACAATTGCAAAGACTGTCACTTATTTTGCAAAATCTACTTAATGAATCAGGCATTGCTCCAGAGCACGGCACAACCACGGATTACTCAAAACTAACATTTCAAAACTCAAATGACGATGTGCAAACCGTTGATTTGAGCAACGTAGATGAGGGTTCTGGTTCTGCTGAACTTCCAGCAAAAAGCAAGTCTCGATTCTTGTCGAAATTCACCAACAAGATCACGATTTCGGAAAAAAACAATACAGACTTGGAAAGCGGGTTTGAAGAAACCATTGAGTTAGACGATATCAACTCGCCTCCAAACGGGCCTTCCAGCTCATCTTCAAATAACAAATTCCACAAATTATCTTTACCTAAAAAAAAGTTAAAATTTGCTAAAAATTTGAAATTTCCATCAAAGCATAAATCATCAGATTCTGACCAAGAATCAACATCCTCTACTCAACAAGAAATCCATGCGGAATTGATCTTTATGAAAAAAATATTGTTCCAAATGCTAAAAATAGATAATTTCTACAAAAAAATCGAAACTGATTTGGACCTAAATTTCGATACTTTGTACATGGATATCGAAAAATCAAAAACACATTCAAAATCAGCACACCCTTCAAGAAGAGCAAGTGTCTACTCTGCATCTCTGAAACAACATCCAGCAGCAGCAGCAGCAGCAATAACAACAGCTACCACTACAACTACTACAACCTCAGGGTTTGAAACATTTGAGGCGCCTCAGGACCCGTTCTCCGACGATGACGACGACGACCTAGAAGAAGGGCTCCACGACGACGACCCTTTCCACAGCGACGAAGAACATACAGCGTTGCTAAGTTCAGACGACTTGAACGTCAACTCGCAAAAAAAGGCGATTTTGAAAAAAGCAACAATCAACCTTTACGTAGACATGACACAACTGAAATCCTTTGCTGAATTGAACAAAATTGGGTTTTTGAAAATTTGCAAAAAATTCGACAAAACATGCAACTGCCAAACAAAGAAAAAATTCATAGAATCAAACGAATTGTTTGATAAAACTTATACATACAAAATCACAACAATCTCAGATCTTCAATTGAAAATCAACAAGTTGATTGAATTTTTCGCTCTGATCAACAATTTGACTTTTGAAGAATCCAAAACAGAAATGAGATCCTACTTGAGAGACTACATTGTTTGGGAAAGATCAACCGTGTGGAAAGACATGTTGGGTTTGGAATCGTCAAAATTCAACAACTCGAAAAACCAACAGTTTATCAAACAAGACGATTTGGCCCAGTTGGAATCGGAAAATTCCCATTTGCACCTTGCTCTTAGAAAAATGCCTATTTGGAAAACGAAATATAACATCTACATCCCAGAATTCCTTTTCACTTGGAGAACAGTCAAACTTTTGTTCATCATCACTTTCACAGTCATTCTTCTATGTGTGGAGACATTCCACGATCCAGTCCAGCACAGATGCATTGCGCTTTTGGAATGTGTGGCTTTGCTATGGGCCACAGAAGCCTTGCCCCTATTTGTCACTGCCATCATGATTCCCTTTTTGGAAACCGTGATGCTTGTTTTCAAAGATTCAAAAACGGGAGCAACGCTTTCTGCAGCAAATGCAGCCTCCACAGCATTTTCAGCCATGTGGTCTTCCACTATCATGGTTTTGTTAGCCGGTTTCACTTTGGCTGCTGCTTTGTCTAAATACGATGTTGCAAAAGTCTTGGCCTCATACTTGTTGTCGTTGGCAGGGAAAAAACCAAGAAATGTGTTGTTGATGATCATGGGTGTGGTGTTCTTTTTGTCCATGTGGATCTCCAACGTTGCTTCCCCAGTTCTAACTTACTCGCTATCGCAACCAGTCTTGAGAACTTTGGACGCAGATGCGCCATTTGCAAAAGCATTGGTGCTTGGTGTGGCTTTGTCTGCAAACATTGGTGGGTTGGCTTCTCCAATTTCATCTCCACAAAACGTCTTTTCTCAAACTTATTTGAAAGTTTATGGTGTTGGTTGGGGTCAATTTTTCGCAGTGGCCTTGCCAACGGGGATCTTGGCCATGCTTTTGATTTGGATTGAATTATGTTTGACATACAAAATTAACCAAAACAAAATCCAAAAATTCAAACCAATAAAGGAAAAATTCACATTGAAACAATGGTACGTAATTTTTGTCACACTGGCAACTATTTTGCTTTGGTGTTTTTTGACCGATATGGAATTTTTTGGTAACGCAGGTGTCATTGGTGTCATTCCAATTGTCTTATTGTTTGGGTCAGGATTATTGAATGGTGAAGATTTGAACAATTTCCCATGGTCTATTGTTATCTTGGCCATGGGAGGTATTGCTCTAGGTTCAGGGATCAACTCTTCAGGTTTGTTAAACACCATTGGGTCTTCATTGCAAAAAAGAGTTCAAGATTACTCTATGTTTGCTATCTTGGCTATTTTTGGGATCATCATGTTGGTTTTCGGGACATTTGTTTCCCATACTGTTGCTGCCATTATCATTGTCCCATTGGTGCAGGAAGTTGGTGACAAATTGTCAAACCCACAAGCAGCACCAATCTTGGTTTTTGGTTGTACGCTATTGGCCTCGTGCGGTATGGGGTTGGCTTCTTCTGGGTTCCCTAACATTACCGCTTTTGGTAAAACAGATGCAAGAGGTAAACAATACTTAACGGTCAACTCGTTCATGTCCAGAGGTGTTCCTGCTTCCTTTTTGGGTTACATCTCTATCATCACCTTGGGTTACGGTATCATGAAATCCATTTTGTGATTAATCTGCATCATTTAACTAATTATATATTATGTTAACCTTTTTTTTTTGGTCTTATTTATATTTCTTCTTGATCTTATTTAGATGGCTGGTTGAAGTTCCTTTTGCCATTGTGAAGTCAGCTAATCCAATGTAACATATCTTTGTGATACTGCTTCGTAATTGGTTTTATCAACTTCAAATCATTATGTACGAATCACGCTCAAGATCTCTAGCCAAAAAAAAAATAAATTGGCCGTGAGGGTAACGCAATACCCTGTCAATTATCTTCCTCTTTTTCTTCATTTTTTTTTATTTTTTTTCTCCCTTCGTGTAAACGTTCTTGTTGTTTTTATAGTGGTTTCTGATTTCTTCCCCTTAGGTTTATTTTTCAATTACATACAGAAGGTGTAAATCATTAACAAAGTTTATCATTAACGCACTTACCACTGTTTCAATAAGGATAGGCGCTACAGGCAATTTCTACTATTTGTAACTTTTACTTATCAAGCTACGCTCCAGACATTGATTAGCGTTACTCAAGCATCATTTTCTGCAGCTTGTTACTTTTTCTTGGTAATCAGAAAGATGCATCACAACGCCAACTGTTTGTAGATATAGAAAGAAAAACGACACACACGTGGTTTCGGCATTTAGAATTTCACCTATCAAATCAACCATTCTCAAAAGAAAAGTTTGCAATGCTTGTTTCAAATGATACTGAACAGAGCAATGAACATCCAGAACAAACAAGTTACGGAGACAGCTCAATTCCAGAACAACATTCCGCAGCGCCACCTCTTCCGGCAAGACCGCATGCTATAAACACAACCATGTTTAGCTCACAATACAATCAGTCATCAGGATCCGCAGAGCCAGAATTTGAAAATATCGAAGTTCCAATGTCCGACGCACAAATGACAACTAGGCAGACTTCGAAAGGTGAGTCGTTTGCACCGTACAATACCCATCAACCAGATTTGGTTTCTGTTACTGCTGATAATGACGATGACTTGTATGAAAGCGATTTGGCGCCCTTGGCCAACACATTAGACGACACAGAGTCGACTTCTGCTTCAGATCCTGCAGAATCACAAGAACAGATCATTAGCAAAGAGTTACCGTCTTTGGAAACACAAAGAGAGATTATTTTGCGTTTATATCAGCAAGATTTATTGGAGCGAAAGGCCGGGGACTCGATATTTATTGTACCGAACCAGTGGTTTGCGGCATTTTGGTCAGGCAACGAACCAGCACTATTTGAAGATCCTTATGCATACCTTGGCTCCATCGATGTGGAACCCTTTTTTGTTGATTGTGATAATTTCTTATTCAAAGATCGTTCCGTCCTCTATCCTGTTTGCAAGTCGATCATCATGAAATTGGCTGAGTGGTATGGCGTGCAAAACAACATAGCATGTACATATTTGATTGAGAACCCCGAATATGATCCTGCAAATGACGTCCCTTCTGCGAAACTTATGGTGGATTGGGACTGGCTAGATTTCTATCTATTTCTTTTTTTTGAGGAAGCTGTTCAAACAATGAATAAAACGCCAATTCGGATTCGTCTATCAAAAGCTTTGACTATTGGTAGCATTTTAGAAAAATGCAAGGCATTTTTGTTGGATCATGAAAATTTGCAGTTTGAAAAAGCAAAAACACGGTTTTGGTTACATCTATTAGACGAAACCACAGTCAGCTCAAATGATTTACAAGAATATAGTGATAATTTTGTTTTGCTGCCACCGATGTTTGCTAAAATGAAAAACAAATCACCAATCAAACCTAAAAATTGCTCTCAAAGCTTGGAAGCACTTTCTTCTACACAGCCTCTTTTCATCATTGCCGAGATTAAGCAAAAGGAACACTGGCCATCCAACTACTACATATACAATAAACCGGCATTGGCAACAGGGACAAAAGGGTTAAACAACTTGGGTAATACTTGTTACATGAACAGTGCGCTCCAATGTTTGGCACATATCCCAGAGTTTGAAGAGTATTTCAAAGATCAGTGTTACAAAAGTGAACTGAATCTCGAAAATCCATTAGGTTACGAAGGAAAAGTTGCAACGTCTTTTGGCGAACTGGTTAGCAACTTGTTCAGCCCAAATACCCCCTCGGTCGTGGCTTACACACCAAGGTACTTCAAATCATGCATAGGATATTGCAACTCTATGTTTCAAGGCTATCAGCAGCAAGATTCTCAAGAATTCATCACCTTTTTGTTAGATGGTCTACACGAAGATTTAAATAGAGTGTTGAAAAAACCTTATGTTGAAAAAGCAGAGCTGGAACCAGGATTCGACATAAATGATTCACAGTTGATTGAAAAACTAGCCACAAAAGCGTGGCACGATCACAAACTGAGAAATGACTCAATCATATTGGATCTTTTTGTTGGGATGTACAAATCAACTCTAACGTGTCCTTCGTGTAATAACGTGTCTTTAACGTTTGACCCATACAATGATTTGTCACTTCCATTACCAGTGCAAAGTTTTTGGACAACAACAGTGTTAATTTTTCCCTTGAACCATTTCCCAATTTATATGGAGGTTGAACTGGACAAAAAATCAGTTTATCAAGATTTGAAACAATACGTTGCAAAAAAGCTGAATAGAGATCCAGCAACATTACTTGGATACGAGTGTTTCAATAACCAAATTTACAAATCTTATGACGCACCAGGTTCAGATGCATCTTATTTGCCATTGTCAGATTTGATTGGAACCCAGGACACAGCCGTTTTTGTGGAGGTTGCTCCAATGGAAAAAGGAGATTTGTTGGTACCGGTATTCAGTACTTTCAGAGAACCAGGTGCTGCGCACGGAAAGTTTTTTGGATATCCAACATTCATTAACTTTAAAAAAGAAGAAAATTTGTCTTTGGGTAAAATTAAATACAAAATATTGAAAACAATGGAAAGTTTGACTGGATTGGAGATATGTGTGCCCTTTGACAAAAGTAAAAATGCAGAAACCTATTCACAGTATCAAGCAAAAACAAAAGCTTTGATTGAAAACGAGCATTTTGAATTGAAAGCTGAAGATCTTGGCTTTTTTGACAAAGAATATGATTTTTGGAAACTCGAGTACAATAATTTCTGCAAAATAAAGATTATTTCTGCTCCATCAGCAAACTCCACTCTCGATGATGATTTGTACCCAGAGATGTGGTCTCCCAGCAACACTTTCAACCCCAATGATGGAACTGACTTGAGCTCTTTGACGAACCCGGTTTTGTCATCCTTATACAGCGGCGATGGCTGTTCAATGACCGTGGATAAGTTGTCATTGGACTCAAGTGGGGAGAATGAGCACGATACTAATTATACTGGTTCTACATTGGAAAAACAAAATTCGCACACGTTGGCAGATGCAAGTTGTGATATTGCTGCAGAACCGGAGATTACTGGAGACGGCGTTGCCAATTCGGCGGTACGAACTTCCGAGCCCTTGGAAACGGGCTCCGAAATTACATTTAGACCAATTATCACAGGCAATGCAGTTATTGTTGTTGAATGGGATAATGTGTCTGAAGCTACTGCCCAAAACTTTTCATGGAACCATCCCAAGGAGTTTGTGAACAAAGAACTAATAGAAATCAAAGAAAAGCGTTTGGCTGATGGACAAAAAACAATCACGCTAGACGCATGCTTAGAGAAATTTTCGAAGCCAGAAGTGTTGGCAGCATCTGAGGCGTGGTATTGTCCCAAGTGTAAAAAGCCGACCCAAGCGGTCAAGCAAATTGAATTGTGGTCAACACCTGACATTTTGCTCGTTCACTTGAAAAGATTTCAAAACCAAAGTTCGTTCAGCGATAAGATTAGTGATACGGTTGAGTTTCCTATTGACGATTTTGATATATCTCCATATTTGGCTCATTTAGATCCAAAAACACAGCATTTGTACGAACTTTTTGCTGTGGATAACCACTACGGTGGCCTTGGCGGAGGCCACTACACAGCATATGTGAAAAACTGCGTCGATAACAAATGGTACTATTTTAATGACTCGCGTGTTTCAGAGGCAGACCCTAAAGATAGTATTGCAGGCTCAGCATATTTGTTATTTTACAGACGTAAAACTTCATCCCTTTTGGGCGGAGAAACTACGCGCAAGCTTCTTGAAGTTGGGAGAAAACAAGCAAAAGATGAACACGAGAACTTCATGAAAGCACAGCTAAAGCTTTACGAAACAACAAAATCAGATTTAGAAGAAGAATTTGAGGAATCGGGAGACGCCGATGGCTCTAGCGAGTCAGAAGATGACGTTGCATCCAATGGAGATGAGAAAGGTAACTCGAACGCACACAATATGGATAATGAGGAAAACATTAAGAACCACCACCAGGTACCTATTCTCAGTGAGAGAAACATCCTTGAAAGCAGTGGTGTTGCCACAGATAAAGCAAACAGCGAACAACCTACAAACCACACGATAGGCACCCCCATTTCTCTATCTAGTATGGACGAATCGAGCAGAAATGCTTCCAGCTTGGAGCTGAACAACGAAGTAGATATCGAACGCAGAGCCACAAACCCCTTGCCTGTGGGAAACGAAAACGGTGATACGGAGTCTTCTAACAACGAAAGACGCAAGATACGTCTTATTTCTAAAATGTCTGAGAATGAGTAGACTTGAGACAAAAGGTTTGGCATCTCGCTGAGAACCATTTTGATGCTTTAGTATTTGCAGTTTTTTCTAAAATTCTTGAAAGAAATTTCAGCTTTTTTTTTTTTTTTTTTTCTTTTTTATTAATGTTTATAAAGATTACATCATTTTATCTCAGTTTGCTTTGTTCATATATAACATCTTCAAAGGCAGGGGTGCTTGAAGAAGCACCCTCTTTTTGAATGGCAAGAGAAGATGCCACTGTTGCAAATGAAACAGCTTCTTGTAAAGAGACCCCTTGAACCAATTGCGAAACCACTCCACCCAAAAAAGTGTCGCCAGCACCTGTTGTATCAACAACGCGGCCAACCTTGACAGCAGGCGTATATGAGATTGGTGTGCCTGGGCCAGCGTAAATGCATCCTCTAGAACCCAATGTTAGGATTACAGTTCCCTTTGAGTCTTTGTTGATGACTTCTTGCACCAACAGGAAGGCGATTGTAGTATAACCGTGTTGCCAGTCTACTTTGATTTTTTGGTTGACTTCGGCATATCTATGCGGTAAAACTTTTTCAATAATCTGTAGTGCTTCAATTTCGTTGACGATCAATATATCTATGAAATTCCAAATTTCATTCGGAACTTCACAAGCATTAAACGGTGAAGGATTGTATATGATTGGATATTCTGGTTTCATTTCATGAAGCCATCTGATGATATTGAAGGGATCGGGAATCTCGTTTTGTAGCACCACGTACTCTATGTCTTCAGTTATGCTGAACAGCTGCGACAACTCTGTTGGTGTGTATTTTGTAAACTGGTTTGCTCCAGGGGTGACCATGATTCTGTTTTGTCCGCCTTCTTCAACAATAATTGTAGCAGTCCCCGTTCTTTCATTTGCTTCTCCAGGAAGCACTTTGACATAATTCGTGTTCACATTGTAAGACCCCAACGCTTCCAAAATCTCTTTCCCAAAGGAGTCATTTCCGACATGTCCAATGATTCTCACAGGCAATGCCTTGCATAGTTTGGCAATGGCAACAGTTTGATTTAGTCCCTTCCCACCAATATGCGTGTCGAAAGATGTGGCCATAATCGTTTCTCCAGCCTGTGGAACTTTTTTCACGGTAGTGACAATGTCATAGTTCAAGGACCCAATAATAGTAATGCACATTTGCAGTTGTTTGCTTCCCAGTTTTTGATTTTGTTTGGTATTTTGTTTATTAAAAAATATTTCAATTATGTCTGCTTTAGGCACTTGAGATACTCTGTCCGATTGATTGTCAGATATTAAAATCGAATTTCAGAATTACCGTCAAACCAGTCATATTTTTTAAGCAAGCCTCGAATCCAAACAAAAGGTGTGGCTTTTTTGAGGCCTGTTTCTCTTTACTGCGCGGGGTTCAAAAAAAAAACAAACAAACAAAAAAAAACCACAAGTAATCGGAGTACCGACAAAACTGTGGATGCCGAAACAAATTTATGTCGGACAAAAAATATGGATACTCCGAAGCCAACAGGTCTTTTCTTTTTTGAAGGTTGAACAATTGGGAATTTGCAAATGAGCAGTGCTGCTAGACACAAAAGCCAATGGCACTGAACTAAACTTTTTACTATAGCTAAAGCCAAAAAAAACCAACGACAATGACAGCAAAGGACGCAACTGACATACAGCCCGTAACGTTTCCACCTGAAGTGTTAGCAAGAATTGCACCAGACATATCTTTACAGAGACATTTGTCTTTGGGGTTGAGGCCAAGTTTGAGAAAATATGAAGAGTTCAGAGAATATCATTCGACACCTTTGACGAACGATTGCAATGAAAATCCAACGGGGGCTCCTATTTTGGGAGGAAACATTTCGAAAATAGGCAATATGTTTGTCATTACTACAATTACTGGGGGTATTGTGGAGGAGTTGGTTCCTGTCAGTGGTGAACTGGAGGATTTATCAAACTCTAATCAGTCAACCGATTCTGGGTATGCTCCGGTGTGGCCTCAGGTGGAAGTTGAAAGGGGAAGAGTTGGTGCACCAACTGATGAAGAGATGATTGTTAGCGAAAAATTGTATGAAACCATACTGAGTTCACAGGTTATTCCAAATGCAAGTCTTGAAGTTGATGTTGGGGTGGGTTACCAAGACGGAACCATTTCTTACACAGACGAAACGATGAAACCTAAAAACCGGAAGTGGACTTATGTTTTGTACGCAAAACAGCAGGTGTTTAGTAGATCGGGTCCAATATTTGACTTGCTATGGAACTCTTTGATGCTTGCTTTGCAAAACGTCAAACTTCCTAGAGTCTACATTGACGAAAGAGCAACAGATTTGAAAATACCTATCAGAACCAGAGGCAGATCTGCATCGATAAGAGAAACGTACGATCTTATGTTTGACAGTCAGACGCTTGTTGATTTGAAAATCATCAATGATAACGTTTCTTTTGCAAGCAACTTTGGTGTTATTGCCTTGGACCCTTCGCTTGAGATTAAAGTTGACGAAGAAGAAGATCAGGATGAAGATATGGACAAAACTTTGGATACCGCGCTTGCTGCTAAGAAACCGGTTTTACTTGCTGACTTACAAGACGATACAGAAGAAGGCGCAGTTTTGTCCAAGATGTCTATATCTGCAACAGCGGATGGCACGTACAAGAGTCTATACCTAGCGTCTGCAGACACAAGAATACCGTTGGTCCACTTGCAAACAGCATTGAAGTTGTCGGTTCAAAGATCAAAGGATTTAAGTCAATTATAGATACTTTACACTATATATATATGCTCGTCATATGAGAAAATTAAATTTTTTAGCGAAAACTACAATAATTTACATAATGTTTTGATTAACTTATTCTAGAGATAAGTTGGTCCCGTAGCTTGGCTAAGACATAGAAAACAAAAAATTGAACCGATAAATTGATCTCATTGAAATCAAGCTCTTCTTGATTTCAAAAGTCTGCGCGGGGCTGGAGATGGAGATGGAGTGACTGTGTTTTTAACATCAACTTGAACGTATTCGTTGACTCTAGCAGCCACACCACCAGCAGTTCTTTTGACAATTTTGGATTTTTTGGTATTTTTTCTGTAAACTTCAATGTAGAAGGCAATGAACAAAAATAAATAAGAGGAGATAATGGCACAACCATTGAAAGTGGCAATTGGAGAACCAACACAGTCCCCGCAATGTGGTAGAGATGGGAAAAAATTGTAGACAAACTTTTGGTAAGTTGCAAAGTAGATGAACCCGATATCCAAAATGAACTGAATAATTTGAAATCTTGTAACCCATTCTTTCCACCAGACTCTGATACCTCTGGAAGCCAAAAAGTAGTACCAATACATAAGACAATGAACAGCCAAGTTTAAGCAGATTGGCACCCAAGAAATAGAAGTCTCACCGGTCAATTGAGTATAGCACAACAATGCTGTTGCACCGTGGTGATAGGTGTGAAGAAAAGTCAATTTTTTGTGTTTCAAAACCAAAAGAACGGTATCAGTAAATTCAACAAACTTGGTCAAATAGTTTAGGTAGTATAAGCAAACCATTGGTTGGGTCCAAGCACCTTGGTCACAAATTGCATAGTATAGCCCGTGTTTGTAAAGCATAGGAACCAATTGCTCAATGAAAAGGACAAGCAAGGTTCCTGACAAAGCCGTAAGGAAAAGATTGTGGATTTGAGAAACTCTTTTCAAAACAAAAGGCTTGCTGTCCTGAAGAACGTATTTTCCACCAAAAATTGTGATGTAGTAGGTGACAATGGCTCCGGCCACCACTGGAAACGTTGCCAATGGCGTTTCCCCCTGGATAAATTGAAATTCGCTAGGAACAAACTTGCCCTGTGTTGCAAAGTTGACAACCTCATCAAATTTTCCAAATAGATCAATGTTGAAAAAAACGTGGTCTAAAGTTGGAGTGTATTTTTCTAGTAAGGAAGAAGCAAATAAAGACATCTTGTAAGCTTGGCACCGGTTGCAAACTCCGTTGTTGTTTGTAACTTTTTTCGTTTCTCTAAATATGATAGATTCCTTACCAAACGTGAGGGAAAAAAAGCAGTGTTTATAATATCACCCACTATATATACAAACCACGCCTTAGCGCTAATCATCAATATAAATCTAAAAACCGAAAGAAATACTCAACAATTCGATCGATGATCATATCTCGTCAGTTGGAAAATTAAGACATCTTTGACCGATCTCCTGGGTAAACATTGGAAAACGTAAACAAATCGCAAACTTTATGCCAGGAATTTTTCAGCGCATTTGAACAAAAAAAGAAAAAGAAAAAAAAAAAACACAAAAAAAACTTGCAAAAATCGAAATTTCACAGCCAACAGTGAAAAATTTTAGCAACCTTTTCAATTCAAAACAATAAAACTAGTGCACGGACAGGTTGAACTGTAAACAATGACGTACGTTTATATGTGCGTACGTGCTCATGTATGTTATGTTATGTTATGTTATGTTATGTCCGCTGACATGACTCAATTTTCTGAAATCATGTTTTGTTGAGCAGATCTTAGTGCACAGGCCGCTTGAGTCATGAGCTGGTGGTTCAAAATTGTTTTTTGTAATTCATTAAACATTTACATAAAGATTGTTACATTTCGGGCATCTACATTTTCATAAAACTGTTCGTGTTAATATAAACTCAAATAAGAATATCTCTCTGGTTGACAAAATGATTGACAAAATACCAAGGTATGGGAAAATGTCGCCTTGTTTACGGATTTGGAGTCGACTGTTGTTTGCTCTGACTGTCTTCTTTTTCATTGAGCAGCTTTGACTCCGACGAAGCAACGGCTGCTAAAGCAGCCAATGGGTCCATCGCGAAATTCAAATTTCCAAACGCAGGTTTCGGTTTTGCATCAAAAGGTTTTGGAGGCATTATTGTGTTGGCGTTTTGTACGTTCAAGTGTGGTTTGGTAACAGACAAAGACGGGGAGTTCATAGGATTATGTATCGTAGCTGTTAAGACGGCTTGAGAAACTGCCGGGTTGGAAACAATCGTTGGTTTACTCACAGCTGCTCCTTGGCTAGAAGAAGAGGAGGTTGGTGCAGAAAAAGGTCCGCCAAAGTCCACAAATGGTTTGATAGGGTTGAGCAAATTGTTGACATTTGTAAATGAACCGTTCAAGCTTGTTTGGGCATTGTTATCAAATGTTTTTGGTTTTGAATCACTTTGTTCACCCAAAGGAGATGGATTAAGAATATTTGACAAAAAAGTCAATCTTGGTGGACTTTTATTCTTTTGAAATGTTTTTGGATCAACAGGTGACGGACTTTTTGACCCAGAGCGCGAGTGCGGGTTCGTATGCGAAACAAATGTCCGCAAAACAGGCCGATGGACAACTTCTGGCTCATTCAACAAGTTTCCAATATCAAAACTTTTCCGCGTAGGAGTAGCGCTGCTTGCAGAACGCCCATTGTCAATTTCGTTGGCAATTGGTCTCAATTCAGTACCAGTTTTTGCATGAGGTTCAATAGGCGGAAGCTGGAATGAAGTCAAGTTGTTCGCTGCTGCTGAACTCTGCTTTGATTGTGCAGAGCCAAAAACATTAAATGAGCTTTCACCCTTTGGAAAAATGCTCGGCAACTGAATTGATGGTAATCTCGGTGCAGGCAATCCTTGCAAAGAGATATCTGTATCATTGAAAAAAGTGTTGGCACTCTCTGTTTTTGGCAAAACGTGCTTTTGAACGTCTGCAGCAAACAATTGAACAGAAGGTTTCGTAACTGCAGGTAAACTGTTTTGAATAGGTACAGAGCTTTGTTTTGATGTCTCCAAAGAAAATAACGCAGGTAAACCACTTTTTTCATTGTTTTTGTCAGATTTGATATTTTGTGTATCAGGTTTTGTCTTTTTGTCTTCCAAGTTCATCAAAATTTTATCCCAACCGCACTCTGAGGCCCTTTTTTGATAAAAATTCTTAACCATAGTAACCGATTTCGTTTCAATATCTTTGGAAATTGCCTCCCAGTTGCTTCCATGTTTTTGCAACAAAGAAGGAAACAAGTTTGCCTCGTAAACACTCCAGTAGCTTGTTTTGGCAATAGAAGAAGCGGTTATGCCTGGTCCTGTTCCTTCATTTTGAAGTTTTTGTTTTTTGGCCAGCTTAGGAAAAGCAGATTCTGTGCCGCTGCTCGATCTTCTTTTTTTCGCAATGAGCATCGATTCATTTTGCCCAGCAGGTGTATCTTCAGCCAGGGGCAAAGCAACATTGACATTATTGGTCTGTTCTTTTGGAATATGATGGCTTTCATTGGCTTCAGGACTTGTTTGATCCAAAACTTGGTCGCTTAAAAATGTTTTTTTTAGCAAAACATCAGAAACCAACGTTGCCTTTTCGGGATCCGTGGCATTGGTGTTAAAACTGGATGCAAGGACCGCAGAGTCAACTGATTTTGAACCCTCAGTATGTGTGTTAACATCAGTACCATCAAACGAAGTGGGTTGATTTTCACGGGAATCATGTTCAAATGAAGGGACTAATGGTTTGGCTGGAATTTCACCAACACTATTTTGAAAGTTTACCGCCGCAGAATTTCCAGATAGGTCATGCGGGTTGGTTGTTTTTTGCGTTTCACGTTCGCTCAAAACACTCAACTTGTCATTCAAATCCACAGCTGAAACAGACTCAGAAAGCGCGCCGTTCTCTAACGAAACATCTGCTTTGACAGGTGTGTTTTGAGAGGTGTCACCCTTGGCCATTTTTTTAAGCAACTTTCTTTTAGCCTTCTCGCGCTCTTTTTCACGCTTCTTTTCTTCCAGTAACTGTTTATAGTTGCATTTATTTTTAGTTTGATAATAGTAAATAACACATTCCTCAGGTGTTCTCAAACCTCCCATATAGTTGGAGATTTTACTGAAAAGTTTTGGATACTGCACGTATCCTTCTGTAAACAACGTACGCTCAAGCTCACTAAAATTCAGTTCTCCATCCAAAATGATTCTTTCGGCCCATTGATCCTTGTTCGTTACCAAATTATTAACATCTTGGTATTTTTTGGCATATTTGTCAACAGGATTCAAAAGCATTGGCGGAATGTCGGCAGCCAGCTGGTGGTGTTTGTAGTAAGGATCAATCTGCAGCAAAACACTTTCCAAATCTTCCTCGTCCACGAAATCAGCCCTGTTTCTTCTTCTGGAAATGGTCCCAGCACTCATTGAACCACCTTGCGAGGACCCAGAGTCTGCGCCGTCTAAAGCAGACAAAGAGGAGTTTGCTTGCAAAGATCCACTCTCTGCAAGACGTTCTTCCTCTTTTTGTGCTTTTTTCTCATGATTTCTTTCTTCTTTGGACTTGTGTTGTTCTGTAAGTTTATCTAGTTTCGATACAATCTTGTCTTTCCATAAGCTTTCCTGATTGACATATTTCTGTCTGAGCTTTAGAGACTTCAAATAAGCGTATCTTTTGACTGAACATAGACTTTCAACGATATTTGTTTTGTCTTCTCGATAAAATCTTTCGATATTGGTGTAGAAAAAGGGATACTCGTTCAAATGCCTTATAGGTGTTTTCATACGATAATCCTGTTTTGCTATACCTACTGGATTATTTTTCAAAATCCACAATCGTAGCTCCACTTCTCGCATTGGGAAAATACATTCTTCCAAAGCAACTTTGGGTACTGGCAGAGGTGATTCTTTAAATGAAAGTTGTTTGGGAATATGTTTGGTGGATTTGAAAGGAGCGTCGTAATAAAACAATTTAAAGTCTTTTTCCGGAACTCCTTCCAAAGTGCTGGACAATAGTTCGTCAAAGTCTTGCTCATTTTCCTTCTTGTCTTCATCAGAGTTGAATAAAATGCTACTACTTTTCTTTAACGGCTGTGATTCTTCACCGACAGATTTCGATCCAAGTTCTGCTTTCATATTCTCTTCATTTCCAGTCTTGGCAGCTTGAACAGCAGTTGACAAGTTTTCATTTTCTTCAAGAGGTTCGTTTGCAGTTTCTGTGCTTAAACGATGATCGGTTTTGGCAAAAGCATTTTCATTCTGTGCTTTGCCAAACGGTGAACTCTTCGTACTCTTCGTATTACTGGCCTTGTCTTGTGTATTCAAGTCCAAAGCAGTAAACGCGGAATGCGCGGTTACAGGCAAAGACGGTAAATCGGTTTTATTCTTTTCAAAACCAAGATCTGTCTCAGAGTCAGATACATCACTTGCACGTTGTAGCTCAGAAAGAGCGTTTGAAACGCTTGAACTTCGAATAAATTTTGAGCCTCCTGTATATTCATTCCCATTGATAGTGCTGTCCGTTTTGGGAGTATTGTAATTTTTTTGTTTTGTGGAAAGAGAAAAGGTAGCATGTTCATTGTTTGCTTCCATGACAGACCCTGAACTAATCAAACTTGGTTTGTGAGACTTGCTGCCTTTGGAGGAAGGACTAGAGGCAGTGTCCTTTGTGTTTTGAGATAAGTTGTTGGAATTGTGAGAAATTGTATTTTCTTCTTTTTCTTGATTATCAGCCATCCGTTTTTCATTTTTTGTTGGGTAGTCTGAACCAAAATTGTCTCCAAAACGATTTTTTCTTTCATGATTAAACTTAGAAACACGGTTCGTGATCTTAGACTGGGGCACTGAGTTATCAGTCTTAAAGTTTTTTTTGGACATTGGCATGTTGTTTTTCAAGGAAAATTTGCTAGAGGTTGTTGTATTCTCAGGAAACTGCGCTGACGACTTTTTAGAGCTGGATTCTTGCAGTCCAAATCTTCTTTCAATTTGATCGGTTTTTTCACTTGGAAAAGCATAACTTCTGTTAGAGTTTTTGTTTGATCCGGCTGAAGAGTCAAATCGACTGCGATAAGTATTTTTTGGATGATAGTTGGAGTTTTTACTATTTTCAAAATGAGTTATTCCCTCTTGGTTTACTTTTGCCGGAATGTATTCATCGTTTTTGGGCATACTGGGCACATAAGTGTTGGAACCCCCGGGAATTCTGTGCTTAGGTAGGTTAGGCTGAAGGTTTGTGCCTGATTGATTCATGCTGTTCATTTTACCAACAGAATCATGTGAGCTCTGCGTTGAGCGTGACCAAACAGAACCATTGGAAGAAAATTGTTGGGCTGGAGTAGTTTTCGAGGTGTTGTGCTGGTTGCTTCCAGATAATGTTGCAGGTTTAACAGACTTATATGCAGTATGAGCTGCGTAACGTGCTTTGCTGTTGGGTGAATATGGTTGGTGAGCATATTTGTTGTCACTGAGGCTATCAGCCATACGATTAGCTGTCGTTGGTGTTGGTGAAGAAGAGGTGTTGTTGAATCTAGAATATTTAAGCGGACCCTGAGAAGCCGACGGAGCACTTGTTGCCAGATGTGTGGTTCTGTTTCTCGGATGGTTATGTTTAAAATGTGCCAAATTACTGTTGTTGCTGACATTACTGTTGCTTCTGCCAGGCGTGTCAGGATTGACAGCATTTGCCCCACTCAGCGGAACGGTGTTGGATCCTGTGTAGTGATATCTTTTCTTGTCAAAATGCCGCATAAAAGCTACACAAGTATGATATACTTCCTTTTTCAAAAACCTTGCACTTTGCTATTTCAGGTTTTAGATTCTAACGAATTGAGTATTGATGCAAGTCTCTTGATAATCAAAGTGAGCTCTGTTTTCTTGCTCAAGCAGCAGTATGATATAATGTTTGCGTTGGAGCCTCAAAGCCTAAAAATATATTATCGTGTGTGTGTGTAAGTGTGTGCGTCTTGCTCGTAAGTTTGAGTTTCTCTTCTTTGCTTCACCATGATCTGTTATCATAACGAATATATCGTTTGATGAATAGAGCAACTGTTGTGAATGGTGTTTATTTCGTTCTTTTTTTTTCTTGCTGTTTTTCTTTATTTTTTATTTTTTTTTTTGTTATTTTTTTTGTACTTCGATTATTAAGTTTCTTACATCCTGACACCACATAGATTTGCAACGTTTGGTTTGTTTTGGTTTTCCATCAAGTCTGAATCAGAATGTTGATTCGATTAATCTTCCATTAAACAGCAGCTTTATAATTGATTGAATCTCATCATTTTTAACTTGCTGTCGACTGCAGTTATTGTATCTCAACAGCATTGCAATAAATTATAACAAAAACGAAGAAGAAGAAGAAGAAGAAGAAGAAGAAGAAGAAGAAGAAGAAGAAGAAAACACCTATCATCTTAGTACTACACTCTTCTCAAGTGACTTCTTTATGACTTTGGATAATCAGACTGATGTGCTTAGCGGTAGAAGACGCAGTTCACGGCTGAGTATGAAGCTTTTGCTGCAACAAGATGAAGAAAGTGGAAAGGGTTTAGAAAAAAAGACTGAACAGCGAAAATTAGAAAACAACTTTGACAATTTTGTTTCTACGCCGAAAAAAAAGAAAAACTTGCTATTACAAGGCTGTGATTTGAAGTTCCCAGGATTTGAAACACCGGGCCCAGACTTTTCAGACTCTTATGGGACTCCAGCTTCTCCTACAAGAACTCCTGTGTCTCAAAACTCAAAACCACAAAAAACATTGAACAAGTACGAAGGTCTTTCTATCAGCACAAAAGGGATCTTGACACCAAATGTCTCTCCTAGCAAAAGAAAATCTTCTTCTGGTTACAACACTCATTCCCCATCAAGAACAAATGACGATATGGAATCTCCAAAAAAAAAACTTTTTTTTGGTAGACCAGAGACACCTTTATCTCCAACTTGCACAAGTGACAAACCTGATTTGTCTACAAATTCCGCAAATGTTTTCACAAATATCTACACAGTTATCAAAAGAAGCTTAAAAGACAGTGGTGATGATGATGATGGTGATGATAATACTAATAATAATAATAATAATCATAATAATAATAATAATAATAATAATAATAATAATAATAATAATAATGCTGGCTCGGAAACACCAACGAGGGCTTTTCTGCAAACTAGAGAAAATGAGTATACAAGTATTATGTCATTTTTATCACGTACGCTTTCAAAAAAAAGTTCAAGCTCTCTATACATTACCGGACCTCCAGGAACGGGGAAAACGGCTCAAGTAAACAAAATCGTGAACAATCATATCAAAAAGATTGACACCAACGTTAAATCCAAGGGGGAATGTTCATCTACAACAAGGCACTTTACAGACATGGATTTGAAGCAGCATGCTTGTCAGATTTGCATTTTGAATTGCATGTCTTTGAAAACTCCCAAAAATATTTACTCGCATCTTTTTCAAACTTTTACAAATGACAACAGCAGGGGCGAAAAATCGCTTGAGCAACTGCAAGAATTGTTAGAATCTAAAAAGGACACTTCATTTATAGTGGTTTTAGACGAAATAGACCACCTTTGTAATGGGTCTGTTTTGAGCAAGCCCATTTTGAGCGATCTGTTTTTGGCTACCAAATCAGACAGATACCAGTTGGTTTTGATTGGTATTTCAAACAGTTTGGATATTACGGACAAATTTTTATCAAGGTTGAAACTCGATGTAAATTTGCAACCAGAATCAATCATTTTCAAGCCATACACTCAAGATCAAATTTTCCAAATTCTGTCTGCAAAACTGAAAACAATTCCAAACGCAGTACAAGTGGTTCAACCATTGGCACTTCGTTTTTTATCCAAAAAAATGTCCTCAGCAACCGGAGATTTGAGAAAAGTTCTTGATGTTTTGACAAGATCCATTGAAATGCTTGAGCTGGAAGAAATGAGAGCCAATTTGAAAAAAGGTCCAAGTGATCCATTTGCTGCAGACAAAGATGTCTCAAAGCCTGCTGTTTTAAGAAAGGTCACCGTGGTGCATATCTCAAGGGCTTGTAATTACGAAATTGACTCGAGCAACACAAAATCAAGAATTGAAAAACTGAATCTGCAACAAAAGGTCATCCTGGTGTGTTTGGTTCACAAACACGAGCACGACAGTTTGGGTAATTTCACAGTTGATGAGTGCTACGACTACTACTGCAACAGGTTGACACGGGATGTACCGGACTTGTTGACACCTGTGAGAAGATCCGAATATGGTGAAATCTCAAACACCCTGGAGATGATGGGTCTTTGTACGATTATTATTGGGAAAGGGATCAACAGAAAGGGATCAAGTCCTAATAAAAAGGGCACTGGTAGCCCTTCTAAAATCAAGTACTCATCGAAAACTTTAACCTCTCAAATCAGGCTCGAACAGCTGAAGAAAGACTTGGGAGAGCTGGGCATCTTGGGAAAATTTTTATAGAAATTAAGCATATGTTTTTTGTTTTTTTTTTTTCCACCAACAGTATTCTTATTAAATAGCATATATATATACTTTTTAAACGTCATTCAATCTTATAGTCGTCACTCCCACGGTCGCAACCTTGTTGCGTTGTCATGATTCAGCCATTTTTGATTTTGGTTTCTATTTTTGTATCGCTTTTTATCTGCGGGGGGAACAACACAAAGACTTTTTGTTTTCGTTTTTGTTTTTGTTTTTGTTTTGTTTTTGTTTTTTTTTCACCCGAAATGTTTGCAGCAAGAAAACATAACATCAAAAACTAGCGATGTCCCGAACATTATACATACAAACTCAATACATTTCATAGATGTAGCAACTTTTGCAGAAAAAATGAAAGTTCCAAGAAAACAAGCCATCCAGGAATACGGAACCATTTTTCGCTCATGAAAATAAACAGTTTTGCGTTTAGGATTGTGACCACCTGCTTGTGTTGGTATGGAATCAGTTCGGTCGGCTCCCAAATCACCAAAAGGATTCTAAGTGAATGCCCCATGCCACTACTTTTGGGTGAGTTTCAATTCATATACATTGCACTACTTGCCATGATGACCAGCACTGCGGCTTACTACTGTCCTCAGTTCTATAATGCATTTCCCCACGGCACTTTCCCAGATAGTTATAAAAACAAACCAAATGGAAGATTTACTCACATCATAACAAGACCAACAAAGCATATCATTATCACTGTTCTTCCACTAGGAGTATTTCAGTTTGTCGGGAAATATTTCGGTCACAAAGCAACGGCGTTGGTTCCTGTTTCCACTGTGTCAAGTATCAAAACGCTTTCACCTTTGTTTATTCTGCTTGTGCAGAGAATGTTTAGAATTCAAAGCAAAATCACACTACACATGGTCATTAGTTTATGCTGCATCATTTGTGGTGTTTATTCTATTGTCTACTTTGACGCCAACTCGCTCAAGAAATCACAGGTCTCCGCTCTGGCTGGAGACACGGCGCTTGACAATATAAAGTTTTCATCAGGTATAATTGCTGCAACCATTTCCATGCTAGTATTTGTTTTTCAAAACATTTACGGGAAAAAAGTGTTCACTTATGACGAAAAACCTGCACTTGATGACTATCATTCTGCTAAAAAAGAAACTCTTCCGGTTTACCAAGCACCTACAACAAAATGGTATAAAACACCTTTGCTATTGAGTACCAAGAAATACGATAAAATGACATTGATGATTTATATATCATTATTTGGATTTTGTTCCTCCTTTTTATGGTTTGTGGCTTTGGAACTACCCTTGTTATGGCAACCCAAAACGCTTGATAACACGGTTCTTGAAAGTGTTGCCGTTCCTTGGAAACTGTTATTCGTTAACGGTACTTTGCACTTCATCCAAGCCATGATTGCCTATTATCTTTTGGGCCAAATTTCAACACTATCATATTCCATTTCCAACTTGATGAAAAGGATTATAATCATTGTTTTCAGTTGGGCAATCTCCTCTGGATCCTCATCTTTCACTGTGATTCAATTTGTAGGACTTTTTTTGAACGCATTAGGGTTGTTTTTGTACAACAGAAGCAAGTGACCGAAAGTTTCAATTAACAAATATAAACAGATTAACGTGCGATAAAAAAAAAAAAAAAAAAATAAAAAAAAAAACACAGTTCATACCCATGTATACATTTTCCCATTTGCATCCATTGCACTAATTTTTAATAAGACATTATTTTTCTTCAAGTCTTCTGTTTTCGAACCTCCTACTGCTTCTATAGCGCTAGACTCTTCCGTTTGGTATTTTTGGACAAGTCTCAATTGCCAGCAACTTGCTTCCAGCGTAAGTGCATACACTTCAACTATGCCATTTTCGTAACCAAATATTAATATGTCAATAAACGAACTAAAAGCGTGAGTCAGTACACCTTCATCGCAGAAGTTTATAGCTGTCGGCATATATGGTAAGTCCGCTGTTAAATATTGGCGCCTATTTATGTTCAAAAGCGTCACCGAACAGTTCTTAGAGATAGCAACGTTTCCTGACGCATTTGATATGGCAATGTTTTTTATGCTGGCTGACTTTTCCATTCCTGCAATTATTCCGCCTGAAGATAGATCCCACTGCAACAATTTCCCAGAAGTGTCAAGTGATATCATCACGTTATTTTCTGGGGAAACGTCCATATCCATGATGCTATATAGATGGCCACATAATGTCTGTTGGGCAACAGCAATTCCCTTTTCTAAATTCCATACGATAATTCCGCCAAGCTCATCCCCGGTGGCAAACACGTTTGCACGAATTTTCACGAGTGCCTTGAACGAGATTTCGTTGGAAACACCAAGTACCCCATTGAGCCAAAACTTGTTTTCTTTGAACTTTGACTTGGCATTTTCGTCAATGTTCAACTCAAAAAATACACGCGCTGCAGAAGTGTCATTTATCAACCGCGGAAACAAATACTTAGCGCAGAGCCTATTTCTTATGGTTGCTGCTGTATTGACCTTGCATGTGGATCCGGCTAAAAGTGTTTGGGGTTCTGTAGGCCCATTGCTTCTTTGTTTATGGGGAGTTTCAAATATTTGCAAGGGCGTTTGACCAAAGTTATGAATAATGCTGGTAAGTGTTTGTTTTTCTCTCCGATCTCGAATATTATCCAGCTTTACTGCTCCTGAATAACTTAGCTCATTAAAAACATTTACTGCTTTAACCGCCTCCTGGCCCTTTTGTTTGAATCCAAAAACCAAATCAATCCACTCGTGCAAATGATCAGACACATAGTCGCTTTCCAACGCTTCCCGATTTGTACGAACAAAAATCATCGGGTCGTTCTTGGCCCATGCTGGTAGCTCAACAAAGTCTACTTTGGAACCATCTTGCAAAGTTCCAAAATCTCTGTTGTTTACGTTTACCAAAAATTCAGGAAGGTAGTAAAACTCCGGAACCAATTCTCGAACATCAGTGCTGATTTCTGCAGATGCTGATTTCCATGCTCTCTCAATAGAATTAAACAACCTATCTGAAGGACCCAACTTGTTCCCTTGCAAAATGAAATATGAAGCCGTGTAGGGTTCTACTCTAATCAAGTAGGAAGCCACGATCATTGCTGATGAGTAGTGCGTGCCATAGTGGAATGGAGTTATTGATGGATCGTTCAACTCCTCTAATGCCTCAAACCTTTCAATAAATTCGTTAGCGCGCCGAATCGACTGTGCACCCATAGGTTTGGATAAATCTCTGAAAGATGCTGGATTGCTCAAGTCAATATTGTTTGTATGGTAGTCTTTTATAATCCATGGAAAAACTGGATATTGCGTTAAATCGTTGAACGATCTTCCAGCAAACAAGTTGATGATGATCAAATAAAAAAAATTAGATATTTTTCGTTGTCTCCACATTTCAGTAATCGATTCCAATGAACTTGATTCGGCCAAACTTTGTACCGCATTTGTCAGTTTCCATGTAAAAGACCCGCTGGATATCCCATTTCTTACGGTTGTTGTTTCATTTTGGGAGTTGATGTGTTTGAAAACCAAATCCAAAACTTTGTCTTCCAATATAGAAGGGTTCTGTATTTGTGACAATTTACGATAAAAGGAGTCTCGACTGCTTGAGGAATCGAATGAAAAAAAAAATGATTTTCTGCTCTGAACAATTACAACTGCTGCCTGGTCTTGAAACAAGAAGGGTCTTTTGGCAACACATGCAATTTCATTTACAGCAAACTTGGTGACCTCATGTAATTTCTCCTTTCCAGAGTAGCTTTCGTTTGGAAAACTTGTGTTATTTTCCCCTGAGACTAACTGTATAATGTCATCTCTTTCATCGGCGTTTGCTTTGGAAAGTTCAATAATCTTCTTACCTGCTTTACTGTAAAAGAAGTTGGTGATGAAATAACAACTCTTTTCTCCCAAAATGAAAACGCCTTCCTCAATATGCAAACCAATAACCATTGATGAGTTCCAAATTTGACTAATCGTTTCTTCTGGCAATAAGTTTTTTAGAACCTTTCTGTTTTCATTTGGAATGTTTAAAGTGTGCTCAGAAGTTTGCAAATTAGATGTCGTTTCGACCATGTCTGCATTTTCAACTTGCGCACTTGAAGCCTTGAACGTTTCCGAGTTTGCGCATGGAGCAATAACATCATAAAAACTTTCCATTTGTAAGCTATTGCGTTTGAACTCCAAACCTAGAGTCTTTTTAAGCAATTCTGTACTGGAAGCGCTCAAGCCATACCGCTGCCAATTTTCTGAAGGTTTTTGGGCACCATACAATTTGTACATCGTCGTAATATCATATTCGATATTTAAAATTTTTTGCCAATAATACTGGGAAAACTCCTCTTGATCATCTTTGATACTGCTTTGTCTTCTTCGTTCCGCATAAAGCGCTTTTGCTTCAAAAGGGGCAATATCTTTTTTAAACAATTCGTAAACTTGGTCACTATACTGGATATCTTTTTTGATGAAATTCTCCTGATAGATTGTGGCTTCTTTCTCCATTTCTAATAGACACTTTGCTTGTTCAGAGCGAGTTACGGAATGTCTACGTTTTGCTTGCAAATCAGCATCAAGGGCTTCGGCAAACAATGACTGCTGTGCTTTAAACATTTTGAAAAGCTCATCATCATTGGCTGTTAAAGAGCACTCTAAAAAGTCTTTTGGAAAAGCCTTGCAGTTTCTACAAAACTGTTTTGATAGTTCTTTTAATTCTGGTTCTTTGTGCATTAATATTGTTCTAAAGGAAGTAACTGAATATGGATCTGAAACATTTTCAGTCGCAGAAAAGCACACAATAAAGCTTAAAAGTGGAACAAACACCGTATCAGTTACTCTAGCACCGTTGTTCTTTGAAAACAAAGTCTCTTGATATGTCAAGAGTAATTTGAAAAATTCAATTACGTTGGGAGGTGATGGAAGCCTTTGAGCGGCCTTTATGGAACTCAACAAACAGTGTGATACCAAATTGTACATAAATTTAAGCTCTTTGTGGCTGGACGTCCATTCATTTTTTTTGAACTCGATAATCACCATTGAAACTTTTAACACATCCATCAAAAACTTCAAGTCCCAGTCTAGTAGCAGTATGTTTTCATCAACAACTTGGAAAAAATATAACAAGTTTTTAACAAAATCTTTGTTTTCCCAGCAAAAGATTTGGAAGGAAGACTCAAATTGAGTAAGCCTTTCAACAATTTTCGGAATTATGTTGACCAAGATAGTGCACTTGGTGGATTTGGTTGTGACAGGGACAGCTAATGATATTGAAAAATTCAAGTGTTTGGAAAAAATCACAAGCTCACTATTGCTCAAAGAAGCAAGACCGTCAATCATTATGCTAGCCAAAAGCAGTTCCAACCTCACTTTTGTTTCCGCGTTTTTCATTAAACGCAAAAGTTTTATTAATGCAATCAATACTCGGGCATCCTCTTTTTGTAAAAAAGTCCTGTACTTTTGGCTGTTTCCTGCTAATTGTGATATCGCATCAATGTAAGCGGCACTGCAAAACTCATGCTGAACGATTTCAAAAGAAATGATTTTTAGTGCTAGTAAATGTAATTCTGTTTGTTCGCGTACAAATCCGTTCTCAAGCTTGTTAAAGTCATCGCTGAATGGGAAAGTCTTGCCTTGCAAGTTTGTTTCAAAAGAAGCAACGTATAACATTTGAACAACTTTCACTTTTAACGTAGGATCTAGGCGTCTAATAATGGCAAACATAACAGCGAAAGCATCATTTTGGAAAAATAATTTGTCATTCTCATCTAATTCCAAGAACCGTAGAAGTAAAGAGACACAATATAACGGGGCTTCGAGAAAGCACTTGCTTTGAAAAGAAGCATTGAAAAGCATCAAAAGGTATTTCAAGCTCCAGCACTTTTTTATCATCTGGAGCAAGGGTTTGTTTAACGTGTCCAAAGCTCGGCAAAAAACATTATCTAAAATAGACAAAACGGAAAACGCAAGAGCACTATGCTCTTGAAATTTGAGTTTGTGGTAGGTAAAGAAAAACAAAATATTAAATGACTTTTCAGCAAAGGGGTTGCTTAAGATGGACGTCATACACTCGGTGAAGGGATTTTTGAAGTGCTCGAAATTTTCCTCATGCAAGGATAAAGACTCTAGTATAAGCGATACGGTATTTTCATTTTCTAAAACTTGAATGTTATGCGCGCTGTATCTATTGGAATCTGTGAAAAAAAAATGAAGTTTTAACAAAAACGTGTTAACCACTTTCTCATCTGCGTTGGGCCATCTTAGAATTGGCAGAACAAGTTGCGTAAACAGATTTTCGTTTAGTATTACCTCGTTGTCTTGTCCTGAAAGTGCCTTAAAAAGATCATTAACGACCTCTGTTTTATTTGTGTAATCTCTGATCTTAACCATGATTAGATGTGTTAAAGTTAGATAGCCATCAAACTCCCGAAATCTCTGTTCCATGTACGAATTGCTTAGCGTTTTATTCAAGAATAGTGGCAAAAGCTCTTGAAATAATTCCTTTGCGCTGGCACAGTGAAAACGATAAATAACATGCGGAAAAAGTCCCCAATTCAAAAGACAATGAGGGATGCGAAATAACGAGAAATACATCATTTGTTTGTCGCTTCGTCTTCCCATGGACAAGTCAATTGCATCTTCATTTGAATTAAATATCTCAGCAGCGGTGTGATGAGACGATGCAACCAAAAAATTTCGTTTACAGTTTTTTGGAAGATCATATAATGCGGCTTGTGTTTTATAGTTTGTTTTGTGGTTCGCGTAAAGTGAGATATAGCTCTTGGGCAACAACGTTTTGAAAAACTTGATGTCAAAGAGCAGCAACAAGCCCGTATTGTTTTCATGGCCCAGTGTTGTGCTAACTCCATGAGTATGAATTAGCATGTTGAAACTGCATATTTCCTCGAGATCAATGTAAAGTGATAGTTTCTTTGCCCTATMATCAAAAAGAAAGGTGAACGTGTAACTTTTGTTATCAAGAAACTCATATTCGTAAAAATTTGCATGAGAATCCTCGTAAATTTGAATTCCCGATTCCGATACGTCGATGCAAACCTCAGATCCATAACGCAAAGATGTGTCGTGAAATGAAAATACCCGTATTGGCGTTTTGATGTTCAAAAACTTGATTTTGGAAACAACTGTGTTTTCTCCGTTGTGCAATTTCGTGGAAAAGCAAAAACTGCAACTTTTCAGTAAAACGTAAGAGTTCAATGGATCAACCTTTGATAGTTCAAGTAACGCATAAAAATCCAGTTTTGAGAGACTTTGTTCCTGGTAGTTGAAAAGCTTGAACGGCTTGCAGTCAGCTGATATTATTTCTATCAATAAAGCAAACCTATATTTGCAGTGATCTTTTGCCAATTGATTTTTAAGCTTAGGTATCAATGTTGTTCCATAGTAAGCATTCAAAATGTACCTGTTTGTAACTGATTTTGTAATCAAATGTAAAATTATTCTTATAATTGGTGTGTATTTCATGTTTTTAACTAGCTCATCGAACTCATCTTCAAGTGATGGGATAATTTTAGGGACTTTCAAATTAGCATCAAAATACTCAATTGGTTTGAAATGGTAGAGAAGCTCATACTCCAAAGACTGATCTTCCTGTTGTTGCGGAATTTCGTTTGACAGACATGTTTGTGTAGTTTGATGATGGTTTAGCTGCTGCAAAATCAGGCTTGCTGTTTCAGGTTTGTACTTGAAATCTTGGTGCAAGTCATCAGATTTGAGTTCAGAGTCATTGGGTGTGAAATCAAAAAAGTCCTTGCATAAGTTGGCAAACAAAGTTGCGGAATGCATGAATGGCAATGCTGTAGGTGGTTTTGTTTTGTTGTCAAAAAAAACTCAATGAAATGGATATGCTGATCAGCAATGTCTTGAGAACCGTGATTATCATATGGGAAAGCTTTGGAAATGAGATTTCCTTAACTCTTCCCTTTTTTTTTTTTCATATCAGGAGATTATTTTGCAACGGTTGACCAGTTTTTGATCACGTGGATATGGGTTTTAGTATTCAAGTTAGTGATTGAAGCAATGGAGAGCAGGAGAAGAGAGAGAAGGAGAGAGATTTTATGTGGTAGAGTGAAACACAGGTATTATATTTTTTATACAAACCGAGTGCATCTTAGTAATCTCAGTCATTTAGATCATCATTTTTTGGATGTCCCACCATTCAATTTGTTTCTTTTCATTTTAGCCTTTTCTTCCTTGATTGCTTTTGCTGTTTCTGGATCTAATTTTTCCATTATGTATGGTAGGGCGATACTAGCAATCACGGCAACCAAAGCCCCGGTCTTCCATTTCGACTGGAAAATACCAGCCAACGGACCAGACTTCAAGAACCCTAACTTTCTTGGTTGAACATAGTTTCTCAATGGAACTTCGGCCAAAGGTCTAAAGGACAGAGTTTTCAATTCTTGCAATTGTTCTGGATACAAAATTTCTGGCGACGGAAAGTATTCTCTTCCCATGTAATTTGCAAAATACTGCACAGCTGAAGTGTCGTTGGATTGCACTTTGACAAGCACTCTGTTTGGCTGAAAGTTGAAATCTAGTGATTGTGCTTTCAAAACATAGTATGAATATTCGTTTTTGGTATCCAAAACTACATTTTCAAACTCGAAATCGCCGTTTTTGGTTTTCACCGTTGTTTGAGCATCATAGAAATAATTGCTTTCGGGAATGGAATTGTTTTGGTATATTTGATTCAATGTAAGCGATATTCTGCCAAAAGTGTTTCGATCAATTTTTTTGGTGTACCCTCTCAAGTCAACCTTCCCCCGAATGTCTGTGGTGGCTGAAGAGGCAATTGTAACGTGAAGCAATGAAAGAGTGAATACGAGCAAAGAAATCAGTGAATGGAGCATTTTCGTGTGGAAGGAAAGTTTTCTTGTTTTACTTTGTTCTTGTCGCTTTAAGCTGGCTGCTTGGTTTAGCAGCTATGCAGAGTGATTTATTTCTAAGGTTTGTGTAAAAGACCTCAATCAACTAGCACTCAACCATTTCGGACCACACCGGACACCTGTCCGCGAAGCTGATTAAAAAGGGAAAAAATGCAACTTATCGGAGTTCGAACCCTCGGACAAAACATGAGACCAGTGTTTTTTGTCTTTCAAAGATTTTGCCCTGTTGAATTGGGTTGAAAGCTGGTTTCTTGAATTTTTTTACTGGAACAAGTACTATAAAAAGTGAAGTAATTTTTGTTTAGTAGCTCTCTGCCTAGTCATTATGTTTTAAGAAGAGACTTTAGGTTTTGTTTTTATGCGTCTGACTAATATCTTCTTATGAATAAGGAAAAGGTCTCAAAAACCTGTATTTACTAAATCAGAACGAGTATTATTGTAGTACTGTTGTGACAGTTTTTTTTTTCAGACAACAGCACCCTACAACTCAGTTCGAGAAAAATCAAGCCTTACTCTTATTCCTGTGGCTGACCCGTCAAAAGGTCGGCTCAGGTGTGGTGTTTGGTGAATGTGGTGGTGTATCACGACGCCGATGCGTTTGGTTCTTCCAAACACTTTGTGCGTATGCAGACCATCAATTCGACATTTCGTAATTAACATTAATTCTCTAAAATAAATTTTCCACCAGCGTGAAATCGCAATTAGTTTTTCGGAGCTCAGCCCAGTCTGAACCTCGGAAGAGGGTCTTAAGAGTTTTCGATTCAAAACTCCAAAAAGTGTGACTTTTTTTAACCAACCGTTTAACACCTCTACATCAAATGGCTTGTAAAGACAAACTTGTTTTATTATTGTTTTTAAGCTTTTATTGCTTTTTTTTTATAGCGACAAAGACAACAAAAAAAAGAAAAAAAAAATTTTAAAATTAACGTTGCCTTTCCTCTTTGGGCTAATTCAAAAAAAAAGTTTGAATTTCTTTTTTATCTGTAAAAAATAAAGTGTTTTCAGAAAAAGTGTTTCCAAACCATTTTCCTTAGAATACCTATCATTTCCTCTAAACATCAACTTGTGAATAATCGTTCCTTCTCTATTTAACATCTTCAATATTCTTTCAAGGTTTACATTACAAAAAAAAAACACTAAAAAACCACACAACAAATATCAAGAATGTCTAACGGTACGTTTGAGGGGTGGTGTTCCTAGCTAAAACCGAATCTTTTTGAATTATGTTCGAATCCCAGTTCAGCTTTTGAATAAGGATTAGGACATGAGTTGAAAGTTTGTTAGTTTATTCTTTATATTGTTTGTTTTCATTCATTTTAAAAACCGAGAAAGAAAAACACCAGGGTATAATAAAGGTGACCAGAGAAGTACACGAATAAAGTCAACAAAATATATCTATTGTCTCACCAGCATACAACTATGCGATGACAGTGGCCCTGAATGAAAAAGGTCAAATCAACACTTTTTTGCTTTTGCAGCACCAGTTTTTAATGTGAGCTTTCCATGGCATTGAAATTGTTATGATGTGTTCTCATTGCAGGCTGGACCGTTTTTGTACTATTTCGTGCTTTACAGCACTCAAAAAAGAAAAGAGAAAAAGTACTGACGGTGAAGTGTGATCTGGCTTTTGGCAGGGACCGTTGATTATTGAAGGTGAGCACAGTATTCTGTTAAACAAGACAAGCAATAGATATGTTATGATTGAGGAATGTTGATAATTGTTGGGCGATGGACTAAAACTTTGTTATCATATGTTTTGAGTTTGATTTTAACATGTTTAACAACTGATTTTAATGCATCATGAACATGATTATTCAACGCGTAGGTAAACACAGCTTGGCTTTCTAGCCCTCTTTTTTTGTTTGCCTATTTAGCAGAATTACAAATAAGCTAATATGTTTTTTCCGGCTTCTCAAAATGAATGAATACAAGCGATATCAAAAGGATCTAAATAATAAACTCTTGCAATTTCAAAACAAACAAATATTCGGCGCTGGGAACAATCATTATTTTTTACAAATCATAAAACATTGAAGGTTCAATGTTGTTATAATGGGCTTAGCGTTACTAACAAAATATTGTTTTTGAAATTTTTTTTTTATTTTCTTACTTTATGGTATTATCGGAAAAACTAACTTAAAAAAAAACATCCTATTTTTTAACAGGTCCACAAGTCAGAGACAACTCTCAAGTTTTCGGTGTTGCTAGAATCTACGCTTCTTTCAACGATACTTTTGTTCATGTTACCGATTTGTCTGGTAAAGAAACCATTTGCAGAGTCACTGGTGGTATGAAAGTCAAAGCTGACAGAGATGAATCTTCTCCATACGCTGCTATGTTGGCTGCCCAAGACGTTGCTGTCAGATGTAAAGAAATCGGTATTACTGCTGTTCACGTTAAAATCAGAGGTACCGGTGGTACTAGATCCAAAACCCCAGGTCCAGGTGGTCAATCCGCTTTGAGAGCTCTAGCCAGATCTGGTTTGAGAATCGGGAGAATTGAAGATGTTACTCCAATTCCATCTGATTCCACCAGAAAGAAGGGTGGTAGAAGAGGTAGAAGATTATAATCTCCTTTGTGGTTGTCTTACATACAATTTGTTTCCGCATTGATTATAGCATATCTTCCCTCTCATCAACAATACGATGACACAAAATTACGAGGACGTTGATCATGGAAATTGTTTTTTTTCCTGTTCATGACAATTCTTCATATGTACTTATCTAGTTCATCTGATATATCTTGTATATTTGTTAATTTTAATTAATTTCGTGTTGACTTTTATAGACATTAACTGATAGCTTTTTTTCAAATAATATCTTTCTTGGATTAGATGCTGTGAGCCTGGGAAAAAAAAAAACATCTACGTTAAAGTATGGTGTATCACGTGACGGAAAACGTTTGCCAGAAAAAGTTGAATAAGGCACAGATACGCACACCTTCAAGAGGTTCAAGAGGTTCAAGAGGTTTTCAAGAGGTTCCAACGGAAAAGCCGCAAGGGTCTCACATGTGCAGGTCAACAAAAACAACTTTTGTTGTTCATGTGCTCACGATTTGCCGTGGTGCCTTGGTAATCGTTGTGGTATGAAAGAATTGGTGTCAGTGCATTGCTTCCATCATCGTTATTTTGATATTTTCGTGTTGTTCTTTTTTGTGATCTTTTGATGATTTTCTTAAAATTGAGGTATAGATATTAAATAAGTCGGTAGGAAAGAAAGGGAGAAAAACAAAAAAAAAAAAAAAGAACTCAAAAAAACTATGCAAAAGGGGAAAACAGCAGAAAAGCACTGATCAAAAAAGCTTGTCTGAATTGCTCCAAGAAAATGTTTTGTTGAAGGTGCTTTTTCAAGTCTGATTTTTATCAACTGCTCTTGCATCAGTAACATTCTCATTCATACTAGTTTTCACATGACTATTTTGATAGTTACATTTTGTGTCAATTTCTTTCTTTTTATTCTTCCTTGTGCATTGTGTGCTTGTTTAATAGACGAAACCCAAAATTTTACCAGAAACGTGTTTTCTTCTGGCTTCTTCGTGGTCCATGATACCAGCAGAAGTGGTCAAGATAACGTAACCAAATTGTCTGGCTGGCAACAAGTTGTCGGTCCATTTTTCAATGTCAGCAATTTTGACGTTGAATCTTGGAGAGATAACACCACATTTGTTCAATCTACCGTTCAATTGAACAACAATTTTCCCGGATCTGTGGTCATCGATGTATTCAAATTCACCAATGTAACCGTGTTTTTGCATAACTTGCAAAAATCTGACGATGACTTTAGAAGATGGTCTGATCAAAACTTGTCTTTTACCGGTTTTTTCAGCATTGTTAATGGCGTTCAAGGCATCAGCTAAAACAGAAGCTCTGGTCATCTTGTATGTATGTTGGGTGTGGTTGTTGAGAGGTTTTGTTTTTTAAAATTTTACTAGTATATAGAGGACGGAGAGGACCGATGTAATTTAACAACCACAGTTGTAATGGGCGTCGAAACAGATTGACCCCTTGCACGTACACGTATCATGCGACAACACAAGTTCACCATGAGAAATGTCACTGGCGGCAATGCAAGATCTAAGCAAACCTCAATCAGTAGATATTAGAAACTTTCGGATTTCGATCATATATTTTGGTAGCTTGACCATTAAAAAATATAAATCTTTGAAGAAACTTTGGCCATTATAATAGTGAAAAAAAATAAAACATATATTTTATTTCATCCTGATCATTTGTGTGTT
>LPNM01000006.1:1270965-1290338 GCA_001747045.1 Hanseniaspora osmophila | reverse complement strand
TTGGGCTTTTCTGTGTTTTTCTTTGTCAACCAAGTCAATTCATACACAGAGTTTAAAGAAGAAAATAATTAATTTTTATAATTTCAATCTGGATTTTTGTGACATCGGTTTAAAGTAATTTTTCCTAGCCACAACAGTATCCTCTGCCTTGTTGTACCTAGAATTTTTCACTTTCTAATTTATATACTATAGTTTAGTTATGTGGTGTATGGGTTCACAATTTTTTTAAGCTTTTTATGTTTGGTTTTTCTTAGAACTGATAAACTTAATGTTTTTTTTTTTTTTAGTTTTTTGTGTTTTGATCACAAACAAAAAGATCAAATTGTTTGGGTGCAACCTTTGCTAAGCCCGTTTGAGCGTAGACAACTTGGCCTATCAAAAGTGCTACAGGCAATATTTGGCTCTAAAGATATTAAATCTAATCCAACTGATGCCAATGTTCATTAGTTAAACAGTACCACTTGAAGTGAAAAATATAAAATAATAACAACTTTTTGCTCCACGATGTTTGTCAAGTGCAGTAAGTGTCACTTTCGACGAATAAACCAGGATAAACAACAATCATTAGTCACGGCATAACGAAAGTATTCAGGTGTTATTTATTCCCATAAACAAAAAGTTTCAAATTCTGGTTTTGTTCCGGGTACGCAAGTGTTTTTTTTTTGTTGAGTATTGTTTTTGTTTAATTGCTTTTTCCGATTTGCATTCAACTCCATCTTACAAGTGTATAATCCTTGTGCTCTTGACAATGTGGTAGCAATACACGTTGATGTAGTGAATTAATGACCACTTAGATGTGGATGTTGTGAGTGGTATGCTTACTGATGGAAGATATTGCTGCCTGATGTTATACTGCAGTTGCACACAAGTGCCTTGTTTCGATATTTTTTAACCTTGATGATATTATCTCTAATGTCATTAGATCAAAGGCTTGAAGAAAAGTAGAAGAAACATCCCAAAGAAATACAAAGATGGCTGTATGTATAAACAGTGCAATATAGATCGAAAGAACCTCGTGAAAAGCATGATGGTTCTGAATTATTGGAAATTGGATAATTGGAATATAAGAATGAGAACATCAACCAGAGTAAACGAGTGCAAGCGGTGCGTCATGGGATAGGACTTTTTTTTTGGGGCGGGGCATGTTTTGGATGTACAACTGAATGAGTTGTGAACTTGAAAACTAATATGACCGTTGCGATACCGTCAGGAGATAGAACGGCTCACCGCAATACTGGGCGTATTTACATAAGGACGAGCTACAAAATACAAGGAAATTGTTGTCAAAGTAAGATGAGTCGTGTGAGTATTAAAAATGTTTATGACACTAAAAAGTATCAGTATACTTTGAATAATCAACGAATCTAGTCCATACCGTTATAGCCAGTCATCAAGAAAGCTCATACAGTGAATACTGCATCAGAACGATGTGCATGAAAAACTCTGCATCGCCGGATAATTGCTCATAAATGTTTATGGACAACACACATGCAGAAATGATAGATTTCAATTGTACGCAGTATGTGTGACAACACTACGATTTTCCGCAAAAATCAAGACAAAAGCTATCCTACCATGTAAGGTCAATCCAGGTACGAATATCTCCATACATGTCAGTACTCAGCTACTGGCATCAACATACTCGTATCCATTGGTATAATATCTTCCTGGTAAACTTTTGTTCAGATGTACAAACTGTTTTTGTTTTTGTTTTTTTGTTTCCTTTTCTTTCGCTTTCCAATTACTTACAAAGAACTTATTTTTACTAACGTGTTACTATATTTTTACAATTGGTTATTGCCATTTTTTCAAATACACATCAATTTTTTCCACAGGCTCAAAAATCTTTCAAGATCAAACAAAGATTGGCTAAAGCTCAAAAACAAAACAGACCATTGCCTCAATGGGTCAGATTGAGAACTGGTAACACTATCAGATACAACGCCAAAAGAAGACACTGGAGAAGAACAAAGTTGGGTTTGTAATCTTTGATATCAAGAAACTATTGTTACATGACATTTTTTTCCTCTCTTATCAAGCATACATATACATATATAAATGATTTAACCTGACTTCTAGTCCACAAACGCTTCATTTATTCTATTTTATTTTATGTAGATGCGTGACCTGCCTTTGGGTCGCAGCTTATAGAAACACACCATAACGTTTTGTGTTTTGTATAATTATAAACAAAAATTAAAATAAAAATAAAAACAAAAAAAAGCAACAGAAATGATCACAACTTGCTTGCTCATGACTATTTCTGTTGTGGTTTGGTAAGAAGAATACCACGGCAAGAGACACGGATGAATTGTAAGATACAAATCAGAGATGTTATTAACGTTCAAATACACTGAAATCATAAACACTCGGGATATTAACCCAAACGTTTTCAGATACTATCTAGCTTTGAAAATGTGTTCGAATACTCATCATATATGTATATTCTCCGTGCTTTACGAAAAAAACCAATTCATTTTGGCTGTTGTAAATGCAAAACTGTTTCAGCCAACTGAAGAAAAAAACGCTCTTACACGCTGCCCCCAAAATCACAAATGAACTGCAAACAACGCCAATCGACCTCGATTGGCTCACAAAAAGAAAGTTGCTTTCACAGGTGTTTCTTGGTTGCTTTTGTGTGAGTATGTCTTTTTCCTTTTGGAAGTGGACACTAATTGTTGAAGTAAAAGCAGGCAAAGCTGAAAACAAAAGTTTTTTCAAATAATCAAACACAACACCTCAGGAACAAAACCTATAAGAAAATGGGTATTTGTACTGCTCTGACATATCACGTGCAGAGTTAAAATTGAAAGGGCATTTTTTGAGCACAAGCGGTTGGAGTAATGCCGCCAACCTCAGTTCCACAAGACTCTGTGTTGAGCGATATTAAAAAGACAGTTCAGCCGTCTTACAACGAAGATCAAACTTGAAGTTTAAAAAAAAAATATATATAATCCTAGGTTTAAAATAATTGGTTCCAGCATCTCACATGAAAAAATCAGGTTTAGGTCCAAAATGGTCTTCATGAATGGTGGCTCCGCTTTGTTTTGTCATTTCCACGTATTCGCACTCTTCTGTTTTCAAAAGATCATCGGCAGAAGGTCTCAAGCGATAGTCCGGCTCAATCATCCACTTGACAATCTTGTTCAAGCTTTGTCCATCGATCAAAAACTTCGGCACCCATGCTGGAACTTTTGTGCCCGTTTGCGATTCCAGCTCCTGGAGTTTACTTTGACCTAAATAATTTGATGCCGACGACAACTGTGTGATTTTAGACAGTTTTGTAGAAAAAATAGCGCTTGTTGTGTTTGTTGTTGTGTTGGAGAACTCGGACTGAATATCTGTGGAAGACAACTTTCCGGCATCGCTCAGATCTCCAGATCTCAGTTTATGCCACGCAGTACCGTTATCTGGTAAACAAACGTTGCATGCAATCTCAACAATCATCAACCCCAACGAAAAAATGTCTGCTCTGAAATCATAGATCCCCTCGGAGATAATCTCGGGAGCAATGTACTCTCTATCACCTTCGTTTTCAAATGCTTTGCTTTCTAGAGGCAGCTTGGTAGACATCCCAAAATCCCCAATCTTCAAACACCCTTCAAAAGTAACAAAAACATTACAAGGTTTGATGTCCAAGTGCACGATTTTGCAAACTTCATGCAAAAAACGCAACCCTTGAGCAATTTCAACAATAATCTTCCAAACCCTCCAGTCCTCCAGTCTCGTTTTTTTGTCAATGACATTTGTTTGGATGAAATCGTCTAGTGTTCCGTTTTCATAATACTCGGAAACAATAAAGAAATTACTGGAATGTTTCCAGGATGTGATGAAATCAAACACGTATTCTTTTCCTTCCACTATTTGCCTTTCATTAACCAGGTTTTGCTGCAAAACATTCTCGCGACTACCAACATGTTCACGCTTCACTTCTTCGTAATCACCTCCATCAAATGAAGAAATCCATTTTGCATTTTCCCCAGTTTTCGTGATGATTGCTTTTTGCTTTTGTTCTTGGATGAATTGTAAAACGCTTATTTCATTCAAAACAATATGTTTCATCGTACTTTTTGGAACAATACACTTGACAGCAAAAAAATTTCTATTTTGACCATCCTTCACTTTGTAAACTGTGGAAAATGCTCCTTGGCCCATAAGCTCAACATGAGAAAATTTGGTCAGCAAGTACGAAGCTTCGCTTTTGGATTCGTTGTTGTACAACGACCCGAGCCCAACAAAATTGTTTCCTGAAGCATCTCTTTGAGAGTTCAATCTCAGCGGCGAATCAAATCCAATTTCATGATAATCTAGTTTACTATCGTGCATCAAAGAGGTTTGGTGACCGGCACGCACATTGTAATCTGGCTGATGATTGTCATATTGTGATTTGAAAATTGTCTTTCCCGTTTGTTGCGGGGCGTTGTCGTAGTTGTTTGTGTACGAATGGTGGTGGACCCATTCTTTTGAAGTCGTGTTTGGTAAGGGCGGTAAAAGTCCTGTTTGATTAGCTTGTTGTTGCTGAGGAGTGTTTCTCAACTTGTTGATTCTTTTAGTTGGCGTTTGAATAGGAGAACTATTGTTAAACAATGACTCTGTAGCACTTTCTGTTGTTCCATACAAATCATCTTTGAATTTTTGCAAAGTGTTTGACAGCTCATTATTATTCAATACTGTGGACTGTCTGTTCATTTTCTTGGTTCCAGAATTTGAACTATTGAAAGGCGTTCTCATAACAACTCTACTGCTGGATTTCACTCTATGTTGTTGTTGTTGTTGTTGTTGTTGCATTTTCATTGGAGAAGTTGCAAACAAGTTCATATCGTCATCATGAAAATTATCGTAACCGGAAAAAATATTTCCGCTTTGACAAGGGTCTGTGATTGTATTTTCTTGTATGGTGAAAGTGGAATGCTTTGGGTGACCAGTTTTGGAGTCCAAGCGTTTATTGAAAGGTGTCTCGCCAAAATCTTGATGTGAAACATTTTGCTTTTGCCATGTTGCTTTGTTTAAAAAGGGCAGTTTCTTCATTGGTGTATTGGGAAAGACTGAGGAGTTTTCATTACTGACCCAATTCAAATTTTTCTCGTTGTGAGCATTAGTTTTCTTTAGTTTTGAGACCAGGCCTTGTGATGCAAATGCCGATTGATCTGGTTTGGCATTGATAAAAGACAATTTGTTTCCCGGGTCTTGTTCTGATTTTTTCCTTATTTTGGCAGCGTGTTGTTGATGTACACTCGAACCTGGATTGGATGAATTTATTTTAGAAAAATATTCCGAATAAGTGTTTGGATTGCGCCCTTCATCAAGTGAACTGTAATCTTTTATTCTGTGTCCATTTTGCGATTGTTTAATAGGGCCTGGGTGTTGGTATTCAGAATCGCAGTCTTTGCCCAATGTTAACGAAAGCCCATTCCTATTTTTCAAAGTTTTATGTTTGGGTTTCTCCGAATTCCATTTTTTCAGCACATCGCTAATCTCTTTTTGACTTTTCAACTTTTCCTCCGCCATAAAATTTGACAGCTTCAGTGCTTTTCTTTTCACTGAGAAATCTTTATCTTCCTCTTCTTCTTCAACTTCATATTCTTCCTCTTCCTCTTCCTCTTCCTCTTCTTCTTCTTCTTCAAATGGTATTTGCTTGTCATGCTGATGATGATGGTGATGGTGTCGCTGGTCTTGTTCTGTTGAGTTACTCGTATTCTGAGTGTAATCATTAAAAGGACTCCAAGTTGCTATTTTTTCATTGATAGAATGGTGTTTTTGTTCTATATCATTTGAAGTCACCAAAATATCGGGACTTGGTGGTCTTGATGACAAAGACAAATTCAAATGGCCAACACTTCTTGTGATACCAACCGAATTGCTATCAAACAAATTGTCACAAAACATTCTTTTACTTCTTGTTGTGTTGGAAGACGATATAAGAAAAGCCAATCCAAAAGCACCTTGTTTTGAGCTTCCGCTATTTGTTCTTGCCCTATTTTGTACCGCACTGCCAAATTCTTGAGGAACCATGTAAAACGGAGTGCTCGCTTCGTCATCTAGCATATAATCTTCGTCATCGTCCAAGAAAAGCTCTTGAGCTTCAATCCGATTGTCCATGCTCTGGTGTGGTGTGAATGTTAAGTTGTTGTTGCTGGTAGAAGTGTTACTAAAAGTGTTTGTTTGGCATCCACTCGCTGCAGACCCCTTGCGCTTTTTAGCATCAGCAGTGGGACTTGTTACAAAAATGTTTGTTGCTGACATCTCAGTTCAACTTTGGTGTTTTCTTTTTTGTTTTTTTTTTTTTGTTTTTTGGTTACAGCTAGGAAAGTAGCTATTTGTAAACTGTCTTTGGAGAAAGTGTTTAGCCTTTGTTTCCTCTGTTTTATTGAATTTGTGGTTATGGTGACTTTTATTATGTTATTGGTGTCTTTGTTTTAGTCTCTCGAGCAATTCTAGCTCAAAGTCGAAATGCAAAGACTTTATGATTTAAAATGAATAGAATTCAATAATTTGTTCAATGACCCTTTGGCCAAATTGTGTAAATAATGGGAAAAACACCAAGAGACGTAAACAAACAAATAAACAAAAGAAGCACGAAAAAACTTGTACATACACGTAACCTCCAAATGACTCTGACGTTCTTGATTGATAAACAACAACAACAACAACAACAACAACAACAACAACAAGTTGTGGAAAAGATCTTGCTCGACATGTCAGACGACGAAGCTGGAGAAAATCAAAAGTTTACGTTCGACACATTTCAAAAACGACAATCTGACTGCTTTTCCAAACAAAAAACAACACAAGCTGCATGACTTGACTTTGCATTGCGTTAATATAATTATTATTATTATTATTATTATTATTATTATTAATATGCTTTTTTCGAACCGGCATTCATCAACCGTTCCCAAAAGAAACCTATGATGACACGGCAGACATTAGAAAAGTATAGATTAAACCGTTTTAGGAAAAATAAAAAAAAGAATTGTTGGAAAAAAATAAAAAAAGATCTGCTATGACACAGATCACAACGCATAAAATAGACGTGAGGAGTTTTTGATGGTGTTTTTTTTTTTTCTATGCTCTTTTTGTTTGCAGACGGCGCTAATTTTATTTCCTATTTGAAATAAAAAAAAAAATTTGCTTTTTTCAAAACCGCAAGGCAAGCAAACCTAATTAGGATACATAATTCTTAAGATAATAGGCTAAGATGCAAGAAGAAAAAAAACAGCAACCTCACGTGATAAGATTGAAGCTCTGTTTTTTTCTTTTTTACATTCTTAGCACACATTGATTTTTTAATCAAAAAGTATGTTTGCTGAAGTATGTTCCTTGTAGTTTTCAATGAATCAGATTGACTTAGGAAAAAAAGAGGAAAGAGGAAGACATGGGAGGAAAACATGGGAGGAAAACATGGGAGGAATGCCCGAAAGGAAGACTGGAACTTTAAGGCATTACAATCCACACACAACTACGTGTATTTTTTGACAATGAATTTAGAGACATAAACTGCATGGCGGTTAATTAATGGGTCTTTTGGCATAAAACAAAGTTAAGACTTATGTGGTGCCTCGGTGTTAATTGCATTTGCGGTTTTCCTAACCGGAAGCTTGCGTTGGTGTGGGACTCACAAACAAATTGAAGAGATGGCCTGGCAGAATGCAAATCCACTGGTGCCATTTCTAAGTTTCCAACAAAACAAACCCCGTGATAATTTGTGTTTAATTAATGCAAAGTCCAACATGTTACCCGGTGCGCGTGGATTTTTTTTGCAGATCACACCTTTTTTTTTGTTTTTTTGCCGTTATTTTCTCTCTATACATGGCTTTCGGAATAACAAACAATCTCCGGAACGGACAACAGGTGGGATAAAAATTCCAGAGCTAAGTCAACTAGATTGTATTTTTTTTTTTTTGAGGTGTTTTTGTTCAAACTAATTTGGAAAACATGGGTTCATTAATTCCATGTTTGTAAGTATGTCAACACTTTCGACAATTAACGAGAAAGTTAAACTATTTACAAGCTTCCCAAGCATATATACTTTTCTTCAAGAAAGAAAAACAAAGGAGCAACAACGCCAACTAAGCAAAATAAGCTACTGGTGAGCAACAACATGAGTCAAACAGCACCAATAACAGACGACAAAACCACATACGCCGACACCATTCTTTTTGAAAAATCTGCCAAAGACTCTTGTGAGATTGTGCGTTACAGATTGTCTGAAGCAAAAATTGTCAACGAACAATTCCAAAACTTGTTTAATGAAATAGCACTCCTTAAAAAATCATATGCCAACCAATTGAGAAAAGTGATTGCTGAAAATGAAAATTTAAGACAAAACATTGCCAACCAATTGTTGTCCAAGCAAGTTTTGTCGCAAGAAGAGTTGGCATCTTTAAGAGGGTTCAATTCTTTAGGAACGGATGTCCCAAAAATTCACAGTGATTTAATTGAAAGCTTGAAAATCGACTTGCAAAATAACGTGAATTTGATGAAAACTTTGCAAAATGAAGTCATTCCTGCTATTAGTAATTTCAATGCAAACGATACGCAATGGAATGAAACCAAACGTTTGCATTCAAAAGTATCCAAATCTGTTGGAACCACTTCTACTAATGTGTCATGGGAATCAACAGGTCCCTTGTTGTTCCAAATGTTCGAAACAACAGATTACGAAAGATTGCAATTTCTAAAATCGATTTTGTTAGAGGTTGGATTGTTAAGCAGAACAAACTCAGATCAAAAATTGCAGAAAGACTTGACCGTTTTGAAAAGTATTGACAGTTTGAACGCAAATAATGAAATCAAAAGATTTGCTAATGAAGTAGCCAACTATCAATTCCATTTTACTGGCCCAAAACACCAGGAACAACAACAACAACAACAACAACAACAACAACAACAAGGTGCAAACAAACAAAAGAATGAAAAGGATGCGAAAACTCTAAGACACACTTCTAGTACCACCGTTTTGAAACACGATTTGATGAATGACATTTTCACTGGTTCGAAAAACAAGCACTCTGAAAGTGACTCTGGTTCAAAGAAAACTGGTAGTAAATTGAAAAGCAAGTTTGGCTCCGTTTTTGGAAGAAGAAAAAAGGATGAGAATAAACAAAAAAATGCAAGTAACAACAATACTTCCAAGTTTTCCACAAGCAACAACTCAGCTTCGTCTTCAAGAGCTTCTTTATCTTCAGCTGCAAGAGCAAACTTTGTGGAAACATCTGCACACTCGGTGTCTTCTACCCCATCTTCTGCTAGAACACCAGATCCTCATGCCAATAACTATTCCCAATGGAAAGCCAGAAATCCAAGTGTTTCCAACCCCGTGAGAAATAGTCGTGCCAGTACTTTTGTTTCTACCTCTGACACCATGCATCAAAATGTATCCTCACAAGGCGAACAACATTCTGTTGTGACCCAAACTTCTCAAAGCAGTGAGGATATTTATGCTCCTTCATCTGCTAAGCAGTTGGCACCCCAACATTTTGAACCACAGACTTTGCCACAAAATATGCCGGCAATGCAACCACAACAACAGTACCAACCACAACAACAACAACACCAACCACAACAACAGTACCAACCACAACAACAGTACCAACCACAACAACAGTACCAACCACAACAACAGTACCAACCACAACAACAGTACCAACCACAACAACAGTACCAACCACAACAACAATTGCAAGAGCCAGGCTATGAAAAAGGACATGCTTTGCACGCCAATGGGTTAGCTCCTATTCAAGAGGGTGGACCAGCTGCAGTGCGTGATGTCTCTTCTCAACAATACTCCCAAACAGAAGAAAGTCAGCAACCACCCGCACCTCCTCCCTCCAGAAAACAATTTGTTGGTGGAAGTGAGCCTAGAGTGCAATCACAGATTTTCCACAACTTGGATGTTTCCCCAATTGACAAGCATCAATCTATTCTGGTTCCAAACATGACTGGAGAACTAATGAACACTTTGGACCCACAGGCCACGGGCAACACCAGCATGGATGCAACGCCGGGGTTCAACCATGTCACTCAAGTTAGTGCCGGTGATGAAGTTGTCGGGGGATTGAAAGGAAGCGTTGCCGAAGTCATCAATTGCAGTTACGTTTCTGGGAACTTGGACAAATTGGATGTCATTGGTGAAGTTGCGTTGAATTACGAAACCTTAGGCACACAAAACATTCCATTGGAAATTTCATTGAAAATGGATAGTGAACATTTCAAGCCAGAAAAACTAATCTGTAACAAAGCCTTTATGGAAAAAATGGAGACTTTACCTGATGGTTCCGAAAATTCGAGCGGTCACCACGAAGTTTACAGAATCAACCCTACTTTTATTGCCTCAAAGACTTTGGGTGCAGTCAAGTACAACATTACTGACACAGCCCGTTATGTGCCTCCTGTCAGCCTGGTTCCTGTTTGGAAATTTGAAGATCATCAAGCCAGTATGGTGTTGACTATCAAACCTAACAAAGTTCCTTTAACTTTGGAAAATTTGAGTGTTTTTGTTGCTGTGGAAGACTGTGAAACTTCCACTGCTCTTTCGAAACCTCAAGGTTCTTTCAACAAGGAGAAAAACAGAATTGCTTGGAGATTCAACAATGAGCCTATTGTATTCAATAACTTGGCCAAAGACGAGTTGAAATTAGTTGCAAGATTTATGACAAACAAAATTGGGAAAGAATCAAGATGCAATATAAGATTTAACATTTCCAACTATTCTGAGCAAGTATTCCAATTTCACTACAAACAGTCCACCGACTCTGACCCATTTGGGAATATGAGCGATATTTGGGAACCTTTGGACACTGTCAACACCCTGGTAACAGGTCAGTATGTGGGGAAAGCATAATAATAATAATAATAGATGTAATTCAATATTTTTTGCTATTTTTGTGTCGATAATTTGATTTCTGGTGTAAACTGTACAAACAAATTTTTATGTAATTTTAATATTTATGGTTCGTTATTCTTTATTTTGAATAATAGTATTGGAATTAATTGAGGGCATTTGCCTTTTTTAAGTTGACATTTCCAAGGAAAGTTGGAACAACAAGTCTTTGTGTTCACCAAAAACAGAAGGGATGTTTCTAACTCGGGTTTGATTCTGTTGGAAACTTTGCTGTTGTTTTTTTTGCAATTGTGATTTTTTTGCGGTTAAATATTCAAATATTAGCTGGAAATCTCCTCGCGTGTACCTGTGAAATTTTGGCTTTTGCTGGTCTATGTGATCCAGTGATTTCATCACACGGAATCTGTAACTATCATTTGGCTTATCATTTTGTAAATTTTTACCACTATACTTTTCTGTTCCCAAAAGACTGAGCGCACTCTGTGAGCCAAGTCTAGCGGAAGCCATTTCTGAATCAGACAAAGAAATCACATATGCTGGGGTCACCGACTTTGCCTGCTTTGTAGCCAGTCCAAAAGTAGCTGGACCGTTGTTCAGACTTTGAGAGCGCGACTCGCTTACGGGATGAGACAATAGCGAGTAGCTTCTCGATCCGCTTTCTGCATCGCTGCCTGTGGAAAAAGACAAAACGGCAAACTCTTCGTTCTCTGTATCTGCTGGCTCGCTGACTTGCTCGAACGAGTCCCACCGAGAAAAAGTGTACTGGCTGTGTTGTGGACTGGGGGCGGCAATCATACCAGCACTGCTGGACAGTGAGCCTACAGAGTACTTTAAAGATGAGGCGCCGTTGCTGTTTGAATCTGACACCGTTGCAGAGAGATCGACATGGGCAAGAGAACTTGTTTGAGACTCACCTCCGCTGGCACGATGACCCTGAAAACTGGCGTTATCAGTAGTTGACTTTCCATATAGCTTGAACATGTTTTGTATCTTTATTTCTGTACAGTTGCACTATTTTTGTTGGTGTATATACGTACCTATCTCTCAACATCAACCTTATAAATATGTAGTTTCCTTATATCAAGTATCTCTTATCATTTTCGAGTCAAGATAAGGGGCTCATGTTATGCAATATGCGGGGAAAGGTGAGGATTTGACACCAATTTGGAGCAGTAGCACGTGATAAGAACAAAAAGCACAACTAAAAAACGTCGCATATTTGGTTTTTTTTCCCCGTCGCAAACCAATTTTTCTTTCCCTGGGTTCTTTTCAAAAATCGGTCTTTGTAATTTGTTTACCGTGAAATTTAGGTTTTGTGGTTAAGAATGTCGTGTTTCATAGGCGTGTTAAGCAAAGTTTGAACTTGATGGCATTCAGGATTTAAGCTGATGGTGATGCACATTTGTTTCTTGACGAGACTAATATGTGCTCTTGCTGATGTGAATTGATTTTGAAAACAACCCCAACAAAAGCATCAACAAAAACCAACCACCTTAAAATCTATTTCTGCAACAATGATCTCTCCAATGTTGTTCAAAAGAGCGTTTTCTCAAACAAGCAAAAAACTAGATTTTGCCAAAATGTCTATTATTGGGAGAATCGGCAACGACTTGGTGTCCCAACAGGGAGCCAAAGGCACACCCTTTTTGAAATACAACATTGCTGTTCAACCTCAAAAAGACGCGGAAACCAACTGGTTCAACGTTGTTTGTTTTAGTGAACAACAAATCAAGTTTATGGAAGAATACGTCAGAAAGGGGGCCTTAGTCTACGTGGAAGCAAATGTCAGAACCAGCAATTTCGAAAAAGAAGACGGCTCCAAGAGTTATGGTGTGAGTTTTATCCAAAAAAACATCAACGTTTTGCAAAATGGCAAAGAAGTTGCTGAGTAGAAGAACTTTCCTTTTCGTAGAAACTACTCTTTATATTTGCTAACTAGTTGAATCTCATAATTTATGTACGGGCGTATATATCGAAAGTATACTCATATTATTGTTTGTAGTGAGCTTTTGTGCTTGCTGTAAAAAAGGACGTGTGTTGTAGATGTTTCTTGGACTAAATATACATGATTGATGTTGGCTAATCACACAAATTTTTCTTTGAATTGAATGTTTATATTTCAAGCTTTGGTATTTAATTTTACCACAAGTGACTCTTGTACCGCAAATATTACCAAATCATTTAAAAAAATAAACAAGGTTTAGAAATTTAAAAACCATGTTTTTTGATCCTCCCTGCAAAAAGCAATACGCTTGAGGCTTGTCACCTTTTTTTAATAGACTTATCCTTTCCCATATGGAAAACTATAAACCACAATATAATCAATTTATATGTGAATACTTTTTTAATCAATGGCTGTTTACTTGTTATGAGTGCGACGGATGCATCGAGCTTTTTGCGACGCCTTTTTATTTTACTCTTCCGCCCGACGTTCCCTTTTTCTCCAACAGCAATTAACACACTACTTGTTCAATCAGTGCTTAATAGAAAGAGCCTTAATAGTGGAAGGAATTGCAGGTTTCCAAGAAACAAAGCCTGTGTTAGCCAAATACGACTTGGTAAAAAAAAATAAAAGCCTCATACAATATCTGCACATACAAGAGCAATGCTTCCTAAAGTTGAAGCACAGTATACTAATGAAAATGAAAATACCGCAAAAGTGTTTAAAATTACTGATGCTACACTATCAAGATATTCAACTACTGATGGGAAAACCACTGGTCCCAGCGAGTACGTGATCAAGGCAGGCCAGGGCGAAGACGTCGACAGACCCAGTGGGCCGAAATTGGCTGCGTATGCAGACTCTGTGACATTAAAGAGCGGCCACGAAAGCTCCATTGGAAACACCACGGGCACAACCGAGCAATACACCTTCTTGAGTCAGGTGAGAATGCAGTTGACTGGGATTCAGGACGATATCAACGAATTTTTGACGGAGAAAATGTTGGAATCAAGAGGCAACAAGGTCGTGAAACAGGACGTGATCCAGGAAAACCCAAGCGAGTGAAGCAAGCGAGACGTGCCATGTGGAGGTGTCATAAAAATGGGCAAGACATTGGGGAGTGTGAATGATCTGAAATTATATGTATTTTTATAGTTAAAGCTTTTCATTGTTCAGTAAGTTATGTTCAAGTTTTTTGGTACTTTGCTTCTCTTACTGCACACCAGCACATTATACGCAAATTAGCCGTTCCATTACTGAGTCATAAAGTTAGTAAGTCATAAAGTCATAAAGTCATAAAGTCATAAAGTCATAAAGTCATAAAGTCATAATTGCTCATCGTTAATGTCATTCATGCGAAAATACCACTCAGAAGATTGGCCCGGTAGAAGTGGCCCCAGAAGAATTATTTATTCTTGCTCAAACACTCAACAAAATCTTACTCTCGAGTTTTTCTCTTTGAGTTTTTTTTCTCTTCGAGCTTGTCTTACCCCGCGACGCTAACCAACGCTGTGCGCACAAAACCCCGCAAGCAGCTGTCATTCGTTTAAATCTTTTCAACAAACGAGCGATGCCGATACTTTTCACTATCAAAGAGGCATGCAAAAAATATGCGATACTGAATTTTGTTTGATAAAACGTTGAAAGGTGTACATCTTTGTGATGCACTACTATATAAACTCGTGTAGTTTCCAAAAGACAATTCTATATCACTCACGAACTACCACACTAGAAAAACACTCACCAAGACACTCACCAGGACACTCACCAGAACACTCACTAGAACACGATACAAGAGTTTTAAATCCCCGACAATGCCACACGAGAACACACAAACGCTGAGTGATCCCTTTGGAGATGAAAAGCAGACCAGAACGTTTCACTCGGGACTGAAGGTTGACACGAACGAAGAAGTATATGAAATGAACAAAATCAATGAGGGAGTGGACAAAGAAACTACAGTTGCATCGCAAAAAGCAGTGGCCACACACACACCACCATCAAAGGTCAACGAGCGGAAGCTGCTGTTCAAGATTGACTGCTGTGTCCTTTCTTATGTGTGTTTGCAATACTGGATCAATTACGTCGACAGAGTTGGGTTCACCAACGCGTATGTCACTGGGATGAAAGAGACTTTGAATTTGCAAGGAAACGATTTCAACTTGATCAACACGTGTTTTACTGTTGGGTACATTGTTTCGATGATTCCGCACAATTTGATTTTGCTTAAAGTTCCGCCAAAAGTCTGGCTTTCATTTTGTACTTTTGCTTGGGGGTTATTGACCTTGGGTATGCACGGTGTCACTAGTTTTAGACAGTGCTGTGTTTTGAGATTTTTCCAAGCCGTTTTCGAAAGTTGCACATTTAGTGGGACCCACTTGATCTTGGGGTCATGGTACAAAGAAGAAGAATTGCCCTTCAGATCCTCAATTTTCACTTCTTCCGGGTTGATCGGATCTTTGTTCTCTGGGTTCATGCAGGTTGGTATCTACAATTCTTTGAATGGGAAAGCCGGATTGGAAGGTTGGAGATGGTTGTTTTTAGTGGACTCGTTTATTACAATTCCTATTGCCATGTTTTCATTGATCTACTTTCCGGACCCTCCTTCCCCAACATCATCATCATCCCATGCAAATGAGACTGAATTTGCCGGATCAAATTCGTCTTCTTCTCAATCACCACTGGGGAAGCCATCAAAAGTAAACAGATTCTATCAAATTTTAAACAAAGTCAGTATTGTTCACAAAATTTTTACTCCAGAAGAATTGGCTTATGCAAAACACAGACTACCTGTAAAAGACGAAACAAAAACAAATCTAAACTGGTCGACTATCAAAAGAGTTGTTGGCAGCTGGCACTGGTGGATGTTTTCCACAGTTTGGGCTTTGGGTGGTTTGAACATCTCATTTGCATCAAACTCAACATTTGCTTTATATTTAGCTAACCTAAACTACTCAATTAAACAAAAAAACAACTATCCTATGGGGATCTACGCAGTTGGGATTGTCGCTACCATGGGCTCGTCACTATATTTGACTATGCGCAAAAACAGACATTTGGATGTTTCAATTTTCATTTCTGTTGTCATGATTGTTGTTGCAATTATGATCCGTTGCAATCCATTGAAACCTGCTGTGATGTTTGCTGCTCAGTACATCGGAGGTGTTTGCTATGCAGGGCAATCTGTGTTCTTTTCGTGGGCCAATGTGGTTTGTGCAAACGATTTGCAAGAAAGAGCCATTGTTTTGGCGTCCATGAACATGTTTTCTGGGGCAGTCAACGCTTGGTGGTCAATCTTGTTCTATTCTGCCACCACGTCCCCTACTTACAAAAAGGGGTGCTATGCAATGTTTGGTACTGCAGTTGCCACAGTTGCTATTTCTGTTATAATCAGAATCCTACAAGCAAGGGAAAACGCAAAGAAAAATGTCATCAATTATGTGGACTTGAATGAAACCGAGCCAGCATACTTGGAAAACACCAACGATGAAGAAGAGGACGATTGAGGCCAGAGGTTGACATTGATTTTTATTTTTAATATTCTTAGAAAGTTATGTAACCTATTGTAAATGTATACATCTACTTAGAGTTATTCGTCTTGGCAAATACATGTTGCCTCGATATTTTGAATCTAAAATACTCAATAAAATAGCGTCATGTATCACCTCGATTACTTTACCCGCATCGTACATTTTTTTTTTTATTTTTTCAGCCAAAAAATAAACCCCATCCTCTCCCAGTTGAATCGGCATGAAAAATATAAAACATCAACAACACGAACATTCAGAAAAGCAAAACGATTTGATCATTGATTTAGACGATTTTGCTTTACAATTGGATTTTGCCGCACTCATTTGAAAACAAAACTTGCATGAAAAAAAAAAGCAAGCGACCAAAGCAAGCTGCTTATAACAGAATAACCCATGGAGCCAAAGAAATCTGTTAGTTTGAAGAGAAGGTGGAAGAAATTTGTGCACAGATGGGAAACTCAAGTTACCAAAATGAATAAAACGCAAAAGTTCAAGTACGCATTGCCTGCTGGTGTGTTTGTTCTTTTGATTTTGGTGTTTATACTGACTGGTGCCTTTCCTTTCAAAAACACGTTCACCTCCCGTAGTTTACCTCCTGTCCACGGGCTATATCAATACGACTTGAAGTCCTCAAGTCCGTTGATTTTCCCACCTATTGAACATCAACCTACTTTGAAAAAAATGGGGTATAAAAACTTGTTTTTGAGAGCAAGTGAAAACTCTGACTATTTTGTGAAAACCACAAACAAACCCTTGACTGATAAAGAACGTAAACAAATGATGAATGAAGAAAACTCAAAGTCCACCTATGCGAAAACCCTTTTCCTTGACCATGGGAAAACTGTGTACCGGAAAAACACTCAGCCTGAGGTGGTTATTGTCACAATGATCGATTACGAAAATTTCCATTTGGATACCACTGTGCAGATAGTTCAAAACAGGATTGATTACGCTCAAAAACATCATTATGGGACTTATATCAGATGGGCTCAAGAATTTATTCCATTTGTTGAAAAACAATCTTTGGAAGAGTCCTATGAATACATGAAACCGTTGATGATGAGAGCAGCAATGAACGCTTTTCCTAAAGCCAAGTACTTTTGGTTTGTGGACAAAAACTCGTTGATCATGAAACTTGATCTTTCATTGCAGTCTCAACTTCTAGATCCTAAAGTGTTGGAGTCTAATGTTTTGAAAGGCGTTCAAATAGATAGCAACTCAGTTATTAAAACACATTTGTCATTTGACCCCAAGGCAACGATTATTATTCCTCAGCAGCAGGAAATTTCTGATGTCATCACCTTGTCCTTGGATTTCAACTCTTTTATCATGGCCAACGACATGTACTCACACAGCTTTTTAGACTACTTAAGTGATCCCTTGATTCGGAACTACAAATGGAACTCCTTTTCGCAATGCGTGAGTCATGTCTTGCAATGGCATCCTATTCTGTTAAGAAAAACAATGTTGATAAATCCTAAAACAATTGCTTCCGTTTACGATCAAGTGTCAAATGTTTTTGAAAAAACTTCTGGTAAAGAGAAAACCACTGCAAATCAATACGAAGAAAATAATATGCTTATTGAATTTAAAGGATGTGTGGAAACAAAATCATGTGGACCTTTGATTTCAAAATTTTACCGTCAAATCAATAGAACTTAGGGTTGATTTTTTCTTACAAACGGGCATTGTACTTTTTGAAAATGTTTGCTATTTTGCGTTTATAACTTGGAAAAGAATATATGTACTATATACAAGATCAATATAAGATGCCGTTCTTTTTTTTTTTCTTTTGTTTTTTTTTTTGTTTTGTAATGTTTCAATATGTTTAAGAATGCAATCTCACTTGTCACAGTATGCAACGATGGAAGCAGCATTAACGTTTCTTGAAATGTCTCTTTTGTCAACGTCATGCGTGTCCTCCACTTCGCCCCATCTATCCACTTGGTGCAAAGTTTCCATTGTGGATAATCTGATAATTTCATTCATGGAAACGTCAAAAGCTTGATTGTTCAAAAGAAGAAGACCACAAATGAAAGATTTGGTTGAAAGCACAGTTTTTTCAAAAATGACCAAATCCCACAAGGACAAAGAGTCCATATAATTGATTGCCACACTTTTGGTCACATTGTCCTGCTGGTTCCCTCTCAACCCGTGTAAATCCGCGTCTAGAATTTGCAATTTGAATTTTTCCTGAGCATTCTCACTGGTGTTGACCCCGTTGGTGGCCATGTATGGAAATTTTTTGTTCATAAAATTCTCCACTTTGGCAATGATTGGCAAATACTTTTTGTCTTGTTCTTCTCTCAATTTCCCTTCAAATTCCGCTCTTGGAGAAAAACATAATAGAGTGTCAGTGTCCAAGTACCTTAGCAATTGTGGATATAAATCTTCTCTGTTGGAGCATCCGATTTTAGAAATGATCTCGTCACTCAATTCGGAGTCCTCAGTTGCCTTTTGCAAGACTTCTTTGTTTAAACTTTTTTGCAAATCGATGCATCTTGCCACAATGGATGTAAGGGGCAAAGAATGTGGTTTGATCTTTAAGTTTGGTAAATTGGCCCATTCATTTAGTAAAAGAAAAGACAATGTAGGTTTTGATGCTGGAATTGTCAAATTGTGGCCCAATGGAGTTCTAACCGGCTTTGAGTCAAGGGTGATGGTGCTTGAATGATCTTTAGAATCTTTTTTCAAGTCAATCTGAGTCCAAAACTTGTTCAAGTTCTTTGACAATTTGTTCGTTTCAGTTTTCAAATTGTTTTCGACAGATTTGTCGATCCCCAATGGCTGGGTGGAGTATTTTGCTCTGTGTTTGCAATGAGCTTGGGCAAATCTAGCAGTTTGTAGCGCGTGTCTTCTTAGCATAACTGAGTGTGAGTGTTTCTGGGTTATTTGTATTTTGAGTGAATTCGGTTGTGTAGGAATATTTATATTACAACTTTCAATCGTCACTTTTGTCTTGTTTTTGGAATTTGATTCACCAAGCTATTACATTTCTTCATTTTTTCTATTTTTTGTTCTCTTTTTGTTCTCTTTTTGTTCTTTTTTTGTTCTTTTT
>LPNM01000006.1:1235145-1260458 GCA_001747045.1 Hanseniaspora osmophila | reverse complement strand
CAATTGATTTTTTTTCAATTGATTTTTTCTTTTTGATTTGTAAATTACGTCAGTGTTATGAAACAACTAAAAACAGAAATTCAAAAAAAAAAATAAAAAAATGTTTCAAATGCCGTACACTAGAAGGCACCGTTACATTATAAAGAATTGCGCAGATCTAGATCATTGAAATCATTCTTTCGGTGCAGTAATATTTGAAAAAAGACACTTGAACGACGATCATTGAAAAAGAAGGCTGAAAGAACGAATACTGATAAAAACCACGGCAACTCTTTTCAGAAAGTTGTGACGACTTGTAATACACACACACACACACACACACACACACACACACACACACTAGTTTCTACAGTTTTTTCTTCTTAATGAAAGACAATCTCGTTAATTGTTCAAGTGATGAGACAAAAAAAAAAAAAATAAAAATAATAATAGCAGTTGATAATGTTTCAACTTTGCTTTTTTTGCCTGCAATTGTTGTAGGAAATTTTTTCTGTAAGCTGTTTTGTTTGTTTCTACACAATCGGCTTTTGTTGATGCGCAACAAATTGCAACTCCATTAACTTGACAACCTGAGTAAACTTGAAACACCATGTATTTTCTTGTAGAGTGGCAGAACATGGAGAAAAGAAAACAGCAAAAAAATCTCTCTTTATTAAATGATATTTTTTTCAAGCTTCGAAAATAAAAGCACAAAACGCTAATGCCGTGACTATTGCATCAATACTTACGTTGACTCTAGCAGCACTTGAAATGAATCACCGATACTTAATACAACTTGGAACCAAAAAGAAAAAAATAAGATAAAAAAAAGAAAGGTGCAAGTTTGCTGCTATATATATATATATATATATCTGGATTAGACACAAAAACCATACGATACGTAATAGTGAACATGATTCCTGGTTTTTCCAATTATAAATACTTGTATATAGAAAAACCTCAATTAATTTGGTTATATTAAATCATTGGAGTGATTTTACTTCAAGGAAGAAAATTATTTTTCAATAGGCTTCTGGGATTCAATTGCTGCATGAAAAAAAAAAACAACAACCATCAAACGTTTCCTACAGACATGATCCCAATATTGACTATATTTCTCCTGTTGATCTCTTCACAACTGATCGAATGTTCCATCAATGTCATAAAACCACAGAAGGGCGCATCATTTGACGCATCGTCCAGTTCCTCCTCTGTTTCAGTCACAGTGGAATGGGTTGATGACGACACGTTTCCTACATACAGCGATCTATCCTCTGTCACATTCACATTAATCACTGGAGAAAATACTGATATGAATGCCTTGAAAACATTGGCATCAAAAGTGTCAAAGGACAAATTTACCAAAACTGAAAGCAGCGGCACAGATCATTACACTTATGATGTGGAGATCTCAAATGACCTAGTTGGTGGAAATGGGCAATATTTTATCCAACTTTACGCTGTTTACGACGGAATAGGTGCGGTGGCTGCTTATTCTCCACGGTTTTACTTAGAGGACATGTCTGGTTCCGTGACAACGTACACATACTCCTACTCCACTCAGCCTTCCATGGGGTACTACATCACAAACAATCCATACGAAACCACAACGGCAGCAACAACAACATATGACACCAGTGCCTCGTTCACGGTTCCGTACGTTTCACAAACGGGTCCATACAGATTCGCCCCTATGCAGCAACAGCCAAATACAACGGTAACGGCAACTACATGGACAAGAAGATTTCCAACAAGTGCAGTGACGTACTACACCACAATCAACACAAAATCGTTGTACCACGTAACAACAATCACTCCGGGGTGGTCCTACACGTTGACCTCCGATATCAATTACCAAACCCCGGATTCGTTTCCTTCTGAAAACGGAGGGTGGTACAATCCAAGCAAAAGAATGTCTTTAACAACAAGAAAGCTTAATTACTCTGCACACTCAACATCAACCACATCATCATCATCATCAACTGCCTCCTCTACAACAGCTGCATCCACCAACTGATTCTCCATAATCTTTTGGAGAATTTTGTTTGTGCGGAGCATCCCAATTAAAGCAAATTGTTTGTCAACTCTGTTTTCATCAACACACAAACATTCATTACTAGCCATAAGCATACATATAGAATTTATAAAATAAGTTTAACAAACTTAAATTTTTGACTTTTCAAAACTGATTCAAAATGATCAGTAGCAAAACTTGTCACGTGGGTTGGATTCCCGTAAAACGTTTTAAATAACTTTGGCAATTGTCAAAAAGTCGTTAACATAGTTTTCTTTCTTATAAATGCTATAAACTGGTATACTAGAGTAGTTTATCCAAACAGATTTGGCAGGTTGCCTGCAACAACACTTAGGGTGGTAACTCCTTTCATATTAAGATCCTCATTTTCTTCAAACAACAGCGGAATCACATCTAAAATCATTACGGACAGGTCCCCGCCATCTGAAACTCTTACAATAAATTCAAACCACACTTTTTTGGTGGCTCCGCTGTTTGCACTCAAAGGAGGTATGACCTTGGCGTTTAAAACACTCATGGCAATCTTGCAACTGTTGATAGGCACCATTTCCACTTCTTTGCCACTAGGACTGCTACTAGGACACGTAAGTGCAATTTCCGCATTGTTTCCCAACCCTGACGAGGCAGCATTAAAAATAGTCTTGTTTTGAGGAGCTTCTGGGTCGATGTATCCCACCAATCTAACAATTTGACCCTGGTGTTGAATTAAAGAGCTGCCGTCAACCCTGTGTGTTACGCCTTGTGTACTCATGGTGATAATTTGCTGGTTTTTTGTTTTAGTGTAATGAAAAATTGAAATTGAACAGGTTTTGGGTGTCTTGTCGTCTTTCAGCTTACTGTATTATGCGTTCCTATATTTGCAAACGTAAGAAGAAATAGCTGTTTTCACAGATATCCATCAAAATAGACTCTTGTATGGAAACACCAATTTCCAAAGCGAAAAATTCACAACGCGTTATTTTCATATTTCAAACCAAGGGGAGGGTAACAAAAGACTTACGCGTTACAAATAAACCACAACAGTCACATGATATATATTTATATTTATATTTTTATTTTCAAGTCGGGTAGCAATTAAAGAGAGAATAGTACGTCTCGGTAATTTATAAATTTTTTGTATGGTCAAGTTCTGCAAACTACCGAGAGCTGAAGGGGAGAAAAAAAAAAAAAAAAGATACACATTTGGTTTAGACTAGGACATCCATAATCTGGAAGAGAGTAAAATAGGTTAGATGCAGCCAAGAATGGAAATAACCTCTCGTCAGAGTTGGAAATGGGGGGTCTCTCCGAGGTTCCAATTGGAATGCACATATTCTTATCGCAATGCATAATTTCTTATCGCAATAACATGATTTTTCGGAAAAACGGTGCTGAAAAATATTCATAACGTTGCTTCAAGAAATTCTTGCCGAACTCTAAGGTGTATACATATCTATATATATAAAGGGTATTAAACTAAGAATTATCCATTCCACTCGTTCTTATTTTTTTTCCTTCAGTATATCAGAAAAAAAGAAAAAACAACCAGACTGCAACCACTAATTTCAACACAATGGCTATCATATATGATACATACCCACAAGAAGACAAGCTTGTCATGTCGACCAAGGACACCACCAACGCTGGTGTCAGAAAAATAAAGCCAATCTGGAAAAAAGTTTTTGTACTACTTACATGTATGTCCTTTTACTTTGCTTACTACAACTCTTTTTTTTCCAAAAACGGTATGGTCAGCTTTTGTTCAATGCCTTCAACAACTGCTTCTTCAAACTGTCCGATGATCAAACCGTTATCACCAACATTTGAAAACTCCTCTGTGGAAAGAATTTTGCGCGACCCTGAATTCAAAAAAGAAGCCATTGAAAAATTTTCTGGTGCTATCAAAATCGACACCGAAGTGCAAGACGTAAATCCATCTCCCAAAAAAGACAGACAATACTGGTCCCAATTCACCAAATTTCAAGACTATTTAAAAGAAACTTTCCCGTTAACTTTTGCCCATTTGGAGCTAGATATTGTCAATGAGTTTGGTATGGTTTTGACTTGGGAAGGTTCTAATTCAGATTTGAAACCTATGATGCTTACTGCACATCAAGACGTGGTTCCTGTCAACCCATCCACTGTGGACCAATGGACATTTCCACCTTATAGCGGTGCTTACGACAAAGAAACCGATACCGTTTGGGGTCGTGGTTCCTTTGATTGTAAGAACTTGTTGATTGGTGAATTGCAAGCCGTGGAAACTCTATTGCAAGACGGATTCAAGCCAACAAGAACCGTTTTGGTTATATTTGGGTTTGACGAAGAAAGTAGCGGACCTCATGGTGCAGCCACTTTGTCCAAATTTCTTTTGGAAAAATACGGTTCTGACGGTCTTTACTCCATTGTTGATGAGGGTTTTGGTGTTGTGAAAGTCAGCGAAGACATCTACATGGCCACTCCAATTACTGGTGAAAAGGGACATTTGAACTCTTTGTTTGAAATCAAAGGTCACGGGGGTCACTCCAGCAGTCCTCCAATGTCGGGCCACACAAACATTGGTGTTGCTGCAAAATTGATTTCTCTTTTGGAAGACACACCTTTTGAAGCAGCATATACCCCTGAGAATCCAGTCTGGAATTTGCTAACATGTTTGTCTGAACACTCAACCAAGTTTGACTCAAAAACCAAAGACATTATCAAAAAATCTGCCACTTCTCCAAAATACCAAAAAATCTTGTTGGAATTTTTGCTTGAATCCCAACCTTTCAAAGAATTGGTCAGAACGTCTCAAGCCGTTGATATCATCAAAGGTGGGGTCAAGTCTAACGCTTTGCCAGAAGACGTTTCCTTTGTTGTCAACCACCGTATTGAAGTCGGATCTTCGGTTCAAGAGACCATCAACCACGATTTAGATGCAGCTCAATCTATCGCAGAAATATACAGCTACGGTTTGAAATACAAAGACGAATTTTTGATTCCAGAAACCGAAAACGGATACATTGTTTACGATTATACATCAGATTTGGAACCTGCTCCGGTATCTCCTCACAACAACAACGCTTGGGAGGTTTTCACTCAATCCATTCAAGAAACATTTGAAAACGGGGTTTTTGCCAACTCTGATAATGACATCAGCTTCTACGTTACTGAGTCCTTGGCCACATTCAATACTGACACAAAATTTTACTGGGATTTGACAAGAAATATTTACAGGTTCCAAGCAGTTGTACTACCAGAAGACGCACTAAAGAGCTTTCACAGTGTCAACGAACATATTGCAGTCAAAGACCACTTGTCCACGATCGCCTTTGTGTACAACTACATTTTGAACGTCAATGAATACGAAACCAGCGATTAAATATCAAACAAACTTACTCTAACAAAAACGCTTTACATCATTTACCTGGTTTCACCTTGAGAATAATTAATACTTGTAAGAAAATACCAAAGTTTTTATTGTCTCTAGGAGTTGTACTATTACATATATATATATATATATATATTTATTTCTCAGATTTGTGATTCTTTTAGTGAATTATCAGTCAATCACTTTATTTTTAAAATTTGTTTTTAATCTGAAAATGGAAATTGATCTCTTCACTTGTGTCATCAACACTTTTATTAGAGGAGTTTGAATAAGAAGTTTTTTTTATAATATCGAGTATTTTTCTTTCGTTCAATGGTGAATCCTTGGCTGCAGTGCGGTTGTGATTTTTGTATTCAATCTCATATTCTTCAAATCCAACTTCTAAATCCGCCTTGGTGCTCTTGTTCAAATGTGTTGCTGGATTGGTTAAATAGTCCGTTTGGTAATCATGTGACTGGATATAACTGTACTCATCGTCCGAATAAAACTCATATTTTGCAGATGAGACCATCGTTCCAGGAGTTGTTGTCATAGTATTTGCTGGAGTGTTTACTAAAGTTGGTTTAGTGCTGCTGTTTGAGTTTATTACGTGTTTTAACAAAAAATTGTTGGCTACGGTTTTCCTTTTGATAAGCCTTTTTTCTTTAAAGTAATCCAGAATAAACCCCAGCCTGATTGCTCTTAAAGCGGTTTTGTACATTTTAAGTGCATCTGACGAAGTTCCAAAAATAAAGAATGCACAATACGACATGGTGTGAAACAGCCATATGCTCAACAAGGGTTTTTCATTTGCCAGTTTAAAAATTGTCCACCAACTATCGTTTTCATGTATTTTGGGATAGCTGTACGTTCCAGTAACTTTTTTGCATGTTTTGATAAAAGTGTACAAAGATGAAGGAAACATGATCAAAATAATCAAAAAACAAAAAAAAATAAACCTTGAAAACCTTGTTAATGTCAAGCCTGATTTTGTGCATTGCAAAATATCTCTGGCATCTTTCCTTTTAATGTAAAATACGATCAGCAGTCTTGTTGATAGAATTAGTGCAACAACAGAGACTACAAACGGCCACACAGCGTAAACAACAATCATAACCCAAGAAGTTGAAAAAATGTTTTGACAACCACTATACGTGAAGATTCCAAACCTGAAAAGCTGAACAAAATAACTCAGTACCATAGCAATGATTGGTGGGAAAGTGACAATGGCAAACTCTTTGCACAGATACGAAACCTGTGTTCTGTCAGGTAGTATTGTTTCTGCTTTGATGATTTCAGTAAGCTCGTAAGCAATCCGCGCGATGCAGCAGGGAACACCAACATAAGCACCCACTTCGATCTTGATCATAATGTCGCACCACCCTTTGCCGTCCCAGGAGTTGAAAAAAGCCAACCCTTTGCCACTCCACACTGCGGCATCCACTAATGACTTGAGGTTATAAAGGAACAACCAAACTATTGTCATTAGTGCGGAAATGTTTTTAGTTTTTGTGTGCCATATTAAAGGAGGTATCAATGCCAACAAAGCTAAGGAAGATAACGCCACGATGGCAGGTTGAAAAGTCATGATTTCCTTTTGTTTTTTAATGTAATTGCTCAATAAGTTGGGTTTAGTTCTTTTTTTGTTTGAACTAAAAATTTATTGCCTTGGAATGTTTTTCCAAATTGTGTAGCCAAAGGTAAGCCATGTCTAAGGACGTTATATATATATATATATATATTTAATCAATCATCCATAATGCTAAATGTCTTTCATTTTTTGGGGAGAAACCGTTTAACAAGCAATTCCATCTGTTTCAGGTTTCACCATGTTAACTTTTAGCCTAATTTTTGCTCTTAAATGCTGTTCTAGTGGTCACCAAGCTAACTGTTTTTATCTTTGGTATGATAATTTCCTTTTTTGGATGGATATGGTAAGATAAAGACGCCAGCTTGTCATTTGTTTCCCTCAACTTGTGCCAGCGGCTAACAACACTTCAAACAAGAGCATTCTTCAAGCATTTGGCAAAAGCTCAAGTTTTGAACACTTAGCTATAACTACAATAGATGAAGCTCAGTCTTGTCAAGTTCTAATCAAATGATTTAATGTCAAACTGTGTCACTAAAAGACCCTGGTTGTTGAAGCTACTTGATAAAAGGTCCTAATCTTGTATCCCGTGACTCGTTCGGTTAAGAGATTTTCCGGGATCTTGCATTTTTCCAAGATCCCGGGGAAATCCCAGAAAAAATATAAAAAATACATCTCAATTGTTCCTGCTACTCATGTTTCTTTGCCCAGATAAATTCTGAGGGTTTGCTTCCCAAAAAACATGACTGCATATTTTGGACAAGAGCAATTTCAATAAATATTCGAATAAATGTTTGTTGTTTCTATATTTAAACACTTTCTGAAAAGTGAAATGTTATGATTATTGTCCTCTTATTGCAGAATCTGCTTGAAGCTTTATTTAATTACATTTGAAATACAGAAGTACACTTGTACTCATCTTAATTTGTATCTGAAAGTAAATATATTAGGTCTATCATTCTTTAATCATATTAACCATGAAAATATCATAAAAAAAAAAACCAAAGTCAAATAAAAAGAAATTCAACGCTGCACCATGTTGAACCCAATTGCTCTTCTTCTTTCTGCTTCCACACTGTTAGTAGCTGCTAATGCACAAGGTGTGGTCACCTCAGGATCATACAACTCCGACACATCTGTCGACATGCTGTGGTTTGAAAACGTTGGTTTCAATGGTTACTACAACATTGTCTCCAAAGTTTCTGGTGGCGACACATGTGATTGTGAGATTTTAACCGACACAAATTACTACTTCACCGGTCCAAATGCTCCGTTGGATGAACCGGTCTCTGTTCATTTCAGAGGTCCAATGATTTTACACAAATTTGCCTACTACACAATTGACTCCTTTTCTTTCGATGATGTTCCAGACATTAGTAGTACCAGTAGCAGTAGCTCTAGTAACAGTATGAGTACTATGAGTAGTAATAATGGTAAGGATTCTAACAACCGTTCTCAGCAAAAAAAAAGAGATGACTCTTCTTCATCATCTTCTTGGACTAGACAAGCATATTACGAAGACAGCACACAATCTGCTAGCAACGTCACTTTCTTAACCAAACAAGGTTCAGACTCAAAATGTTTAGGTAAAGCATTGTCCTTTGCTGACACCACTGGTGTTGGCAAAGCCTCTGAAGCTGCCATTCCAGCAAACAACACTTTGATTGGTTCTGACGAAGAGTTTGTTATTTTTTCAAACATTTCTTGCCCTGAGTCTGACCCTTACAACAGATGTGGTGTTTACAGAAAAAAAATTCCAGCTTATGAAGGTTTTTACGGAACTACCAAGATGTTTTTGTTTGAGTTTGAAGCTCCAACAGAAACTCAAGCCAATTCGTCCTCTTTCTCCAACTATGACATGCCTGCTATTTGGTTATTGAACTCCCAAATTCCAAGACAATCTCAATACCCAACAAATTCAAATTGTTCTTGTTGGGCTTCTGGGTGTGGTGAATTTGATATCTTTGAAGTTACAAACAGTACACACGTCAATGAGTTCTACTCCACTTTCCACACTTTCCAAGGAACAGACTCTTTGAGTTATGGACTGTCCGCTGCAGAGTATGTTGCCAGAAAAACAAACTCAACCATGACCGGTGGTGTGGTTTTTGACTCAGAAGGTAACACCGTTGTATTCATGAGCGACTCTTTGTCCTTTGACGAAACCATTTCGGCTGATGCCGTTCAAAAAGCAGTCAGTGCTTTGAGCGACGACCAAGGCGATTCTTATTTGTCAAGTGTTGCAGTTTCTTATACGTCCACAGCTTCATCAACCGGAAGCAATAAATCACAGAGTAGCGGTTTTGCCGTTGAAAGAAACTTTCATTCCTTGAAATACTTTTTGATCACCTGTGTGTTGTCTGTATTGAACTTTGTGTTTTAATTGAAAGCGCAGGTTTTATGTTTTTTTTTTTTCTCTAAACTTTAAAGAACAAGACGTTCAAAAAAAAAAAAAAGATTTCTTTATGTTTTTTAGGTATTTATGGCTTCATTTAAGCATATATATTTGAAAATTCTATTTATATGCTCTTTGAGATGTACTTTGTTGGAAAGAAAACAAGGCGTACGCTCAGTATGCGCCCTCTGAATCCTTGAATCTTATGCTCAAAAATATCATTGCTGTTAGAATACAATAACAACAAATAGATGCCAGAGCACGCATGGCCCATCTCAGGACAACACTTTCACAAGCGAAATGAGACTCAACAATATCAAGAACTGCTTCTTTAAACATGTTTTCTTGCACATGTCTAGCTCTAGCAGGGGCGACACCTTCAGTAGTTGCTGGGTATGCATCCGAGCTCAGATCATTTAGTTCAACAGAAAGTTGGGACTTCCTGGCCCTTTCCAGTGGTTGAGTATCGTTTGACCCGTTTATCCTGTGCGAGTTACTGGCCAGCGTGTCCGAGATCTCAGGGTCTAAACTGAAACAGTTATTCTCCATGTGTTCTTGAGCCTGAAAAACGGTGGGAAAGGCAATTTCTGGGGGAAGCGCAATGCCATAGTTTTTCAAAGAGTCTTTCCAAGTAAAAACATAGAAGGCAAGACACAGCAGAACTAAATAAACCCACAAAAGAGGAATCAGCAAACCATAAAAATACAGCTTCACAAAAGGCGATTTGCGGACAAAAACACATCCGTTGCATACACATCGGTCTGAGTTGCAGCCCGTTTGCTCTTCACGTAGAGATGGGGCATTCAAGTGTTTAGCCTTTGAGGCACCTGGAAATATCATGGATCACGGTTGATGAATGGTTCGCCAATACTATGTGTGGCTAGCGGTGTGAGATGGTTGGATGGCGCTGCTTTTGCAGCTTTGCATGACGGCAGTGTCTTCACTACGCATGGCTTGTTTGCCTTTGTTCTTCTCATAAGGTCAGCTGGGGCAATTTATAGCAACTTAGAAATCAGAACATGGCAATGTGGTGCTCAGTTAGTTTTATGGCGGTTGCCAAGTAGTTTCAGGCTTCATTTAAATATTCTTCGTACACGATTTCGTCTGCTACAAACCATAATATTTTACTTTCTTAGAAATTTCCTCTTTGAGCGATATCAACGAAAGGAACCCGTTCTAAAACATGGCTGTCACAGTTGCTCACCAGACACAAGAGTCTTTCCGAAAGAATGCTTTGCTATTGACCTTGTTCACCAATTTCACATCGATCTTCAATGTCCATTTTCTGCATCCCTTGCATATTTCATAATTCTTGTATTTTTCTTCTTCACATATATGGCAGCTGTATCCATAATTGACTTTTTGTAATTAGCTGTAAGCTCAACCGGGGGATCAAAATGATTCTGCTGAATTTCTTTATCAGTCAACGAGTGTATGAACTCTCTGATAATTTTTTTGCAAACGGAGTGAGGCAACTTCTGGGTAGAAAATTCTCTAAAAATAACATTAGGAACGAAACCACTAAAAAAATGTTTCCACTTTGATTCTGCAATTTCCACGGGCGTTTTGTTGTTCATGCGAGAGCTGCTGCCTCCATTGCTACTACTCCGGCTCCCATTGTCTTTCCATGAGTTTGAGCAATTTTTCACGGTGTATGGCGGTGTCAAGGCGCCAAGTGAACCCTGCGTTTTCACACTTGCTGGAGGTTGATTTGTTGCAGCAGAAACAGTAACTTTCGCGGGTACACCCTTACCAGCTTTGCTATTAGGACCTGCCGGAAAAGACTTTACACCTGAATCGGCACTTTTATTTGTTGGTGGCATTGGCCCACTTGTGTTTTCTGACCTATCACGAAAACGGTTGTCACGCAAAAATGGTTTAGGGTGAAAAAAACGCGATTGCTCATTAGACTTGCTTAAGGGAACGTACTGGGATGGGGTTGGAGAGTCTCTGGAAAATTTTCTGCTCGAGAAATCTTTTTCTTGCCGATCATCGTGATCAATAAACCTTTTTCTTCCATTGAACTGATTTGGAGTCGCATCAGAACTTTTGTAGGAGTTAGAAAACCTAGATGGTTTGTTGTTAAATCTTGATTGCAAAGGCCGGTTGCTCGAACTAGGTGAAGAGTGTGGACCAAAACGACTGGTGCTCATTCCATTGTAGGGACGGTGCAGTTGCCGTTGATCTAACTGCGCGAATTGTGGTTTTCTCTCAGCATGAACAAAAGGGCTTGTGCTAGGTTGTGAAGCGGTCTGGTTGATGCAAAGTTGTGGATTAGGTGCATTACTCTGAGTGCTGGGTGACTGAATATGTCGTTTATTTTCATTAGCAAGGGAAAATGAATCATGCAAAGGAGAACGGGGGTTGTTTGCCGGAGAACTCTGAAATCTCTCCATGTGCCTGATTCCCTTGTTCATACTATACGGCTGAGGGGATTGTAAAGCATGCGCGGATGTTGGTGGCAAAGCTTGTGGTTGTGCAGAGTGTTTACTCATATTCAATGGTTCCGCTTGAAACCTTTTCTCCGTTAATTTAGTTGCGTTTTGATTTGGTCCTGCAAGAACTGGAGACACAGCACTGACTGCATTACCATCAAATTGAGGTGTGGTAAATTTTTCCTCTAATTGGTCCAGTGATAAATTTTTTTTTTGGAAAGTACCATCGGCTGACAAAAGAGTGCGTTCCATAGACAGCCCGACTGGATGTTTTGCATGCAAATCTTTCAAGAACGGAAGTTCTGTGTTTTCAGTTTTAACTGGTGGCAATGTTTGGATTTGAGAAGTTTCGGCAGATTTCGAAAAAATTTGGTTTTTTTCAATTTGGGGAGTAGCTGATTTGGTTGCGACAGTTTGTTCCAACGACGCTTGCAAAGGATCAATCATGTTTTCAGACAAAGGTTCTTGCTTATTGTTTAAAAACTTACTTTGCGTCGATAAATATCCGTTTTCGGCAATTCCAATTCCAACAGAATTTTCAGCGTCAGGCTTCAAAACACCAGCGTTAAATGCATCAGTACGAGGAGTGGTCTCATGAGAAACTGATTTTGTTTTGGTAAAATGGCCCTGCTGCAAAAGTTGGGCACTGCTAACTTGTTTGCGGTCAGGTATTGGTGAAGCACTGAAAATATTTCCCGGATGTGGCAGTAGCGTTTGAGCAGCGTCGGTATAACGTTTGGTGTCATTCAGCCGTTCTTGTTTTCTTTCTTGTCTTCTAGAAACTGCTGCTGGATTGGGAGCCGCTCCTTTTGAAGTTTGAATCTTCTGGATTCTCTTGTACACTTCAAAAGTTGACCATTTTTCCAAAAGTTTTTTTGCTGAATCTGCAATCTGAGGATCCAAAACTTCACCAAGCTCGTACCTATTTCCCAATTCTTTTACAAGTTTGTCAATTCTAGAAGAAACAATGGTGTCTCTGAAGGTTCTCGGCAATGTCAGTAAGTATTTCAAAATGATTTTAACGTATCTTTCTTTGGCTCGCAAAACATCCAAAACATTGCTGATTGCGCTGTACCCGTGAAGTTTGACCATTTCAAGTTTCAAAGTTTCATCTTTCGTTAGCATAACTCTTTGTATCAACTTCATACATAATGCTTTGCTGCGAGTTTGCAACAGAGCTGCAACAACTTTGCTGACTTGGTCTTTGTCATGCATTGGCTCCATCGTGAGAGTTTTCAAAAAATCTTTATTGATACCTTCTTCATCAATTTCAAGTTTCTTGTTTTCTTTATTGGATTTGAACGACTGTCTGAATTTTTTTTCAGCAGAGCGCGAAGATCCCAACGCCGATAGGAAAACATCGGGTAGCAGATTCGTAGTGTCCGTTTGTACTTTCCCACCTAGTACACCAATACAGTTAGGTTCTCCGCAATAACATTTTTGTGCTTTGGCACCATACCTATCAACATTATAGTCAAACGTTATTTCTTCTCCCCGCTGGATATCGCGCTCTGCAAAAATCCCCATTCTCAGTTTCCCTTTGACAACCCATTTTGACACATATGCATTTGGATTACATGAATGATTGCAAAATCTTGCTATACAACCTTTGGTCGTTGCATCTATAAATTCTCCTTTTTGTAGCATCATAAAGTAAAAATGTTTTCTTTTTTCAGTATCCAAGTCATAATCAATCATCCTTTGGTTGAATTCCTTTTCTGTGATGACCTCACCTATATACTCGATAATAAACTGTTGTGCAGGTATCTGTTTTTGGGCAATGACTCCATAACCTTTCTTTTCCGTTTGGATAATAGATATGTCCGAGTATTGTTTCTTCTGAAACCTTTGGTTTTCACAGTCTCGACCACATTGACTGCATCTGCCATTCACACACTCAATCTGTGTAAGTCTATTAATACAATCGCTGTTCTCAGCACACGCCTTATTGGATCCGTCTTTCCAATCGTCTGAACAGTCACATTCCATAAACTCTTCAAATCTTCGCCCACGGCCCAGACCTTCGCGTGAGTATGTGCATTCGTCAATCTGTTGAAACTTTTGACATGCTTCTTTGGTTTTATTTTCCAAATCTATGTAGCTCACAAACGGCATAGTGGGTTTGTCGATTGTTTCCGTGCTGGTGTAAAATCTGCCTAAGTAGCTGTATGTGGATGTGTAGCAATATCAAATACCGCAGTAGTAGTGTAGGCAAAGTATGCTCTATCTTCTCTCGGTTGCGCTTGCTCTATGCGGTTGACTTTTTCAAATATTTGAACTTGCTTTAAGATTTGGAAATGACAAATGATGAGGCCATGGAAAAGGTAAAACCGTACATTTTTCAGCGAGCAAGAAAAGAAAAACAAAACAATCCGCAAATTGGAAAAAAAGCACAAAAACGAAAAATCCCGGCAACAAAAGAAAACGACAAGATAAACGTTACATTTTTGTGTCCCCAAACGAGAGAAGTTCTACAATACTTTCATCGGAATTTCGCCCTTAGCAATCATATTATACCTTTGTATATGCTGTCATTTTTTTAATCAAAGCAATCGTTTGATTTCTTCATTGCAAGTTGTTCATGCAGGAAAAACGTCTTTTGAGATTATATAAGAGAATGAAGCTATATGATTCAGATGCCAAAAACATTTTGCGATTAGACGGATTGTTCTTATTAGCAGTCACGACATGCTGTTTGTCTATAAATGTGATATATTAAAAAACTAATGAGATAAAATCTCTTATTCAAAGCATGTCATTTGTTGTAATGGACAATTTCTTTGAAATAGCTTAATAATTCATTGTGTTTTTTCTCTAATGTGTTTGAATCAGTACTTTGCGTAGCCATGTGTGACTCCACGTCTTGGAAAAGCACAAAGGCTTTTTCAAAAATAGCTTGCATGGCCTTCAGCTCATCGGTCAAATGAGGGTTGGATTTCAGGTTGACTTTCCCACTGGAGTGAATGAATTTGATACATCTTTGTTGAACAAGACCCAACGAGTCTGCAGCCAAATTTTTCAAAAGGATAAACTCTTTAACTTCATGAGTCGGAAGCGTTACTAATAAACATTTCGACTCAACAACAGGAGATTGTTTTTTTTTGTTTTCTTCAGAATTTTGATGTTTGTCTTGCAAAATCTTCAAGTCCATCTTTAATGCTTTCATTAATTGTGCCTCGCTGTACTTTGAGTATGGAATCGCCTGAAGGCTAAAATTAGGATTAAAGCTGGCCTGGTATGAGGTCAATCTTGAGGGAACCTGTCTATGGTAATAATGTGTATTCAAGCAGTCCAATGTTTTTGCGTCAAAGTTAATTTGCAAATACTCAGAGTGTTTGTCGTTTTTAGGTTTAATTTCCATGTCATTTCCCATGGTGTTGTAGATCTTACTTTCATTGTTCAAAACCATGTTATCAAAAGCTTTTGACACAGACTCGTCCAGTTGAATCTTGTCGTCGTACCTACTGGCAGATCTGTGCATGTGATTAATTTTGATTGTGCTGTTGATGAATCCAGGTGAGCGATGTTTCAGCGAGCTAACCATTTCGTTACCTTGAGTCAAGTTCTTGGGACTTGGTGAAGGCCAAGGATACTCTGTGTGTTCAGTTACTTCAGGAGTAGTCACCGTTGAATTTTTACCCCTCTTGTCGCAGTCATTTAAGTGGTCAAAGGTTTCGTGAGCGGCAGCTGCAGCAGCTGTATTGTTGATAGACATATGCAATAATGACCTGCTGCTCCCGCCACTCTTATATAACGATGGCCTTGCAAAAGCGGAAGATGTTGAAGAAGAGAGTGTTCCATTTTTGGCTTCTTTGCCTGATCTGTTTGCAGCAGACAACTGCGAAGAGTCAGACGTTGAAGGGGAATTTGCGCGCTGATTCCCAAAACTACCAAACCACGAACCTTTGGTGTCAAATGAGGACGACAAAGAAGAAGACAAATATTGCACTGAAGTTCCATCACTGAACGAGGACGAATGGAAAATCCCACTATTTTGCCTTGATAAGCCAAATGTCGTTTTCTTGTTTTTACCGCTATTTGGTATAGCCAACCCTTGAAGAGTCGAGTTTCTGTATGAGCTTGAGGAAGACTGATCTGGAGAAACAAGCGGAGACGACGGCACTGATTCTTCCAGCAAAAAATCTTTGAATTCGTTGCTGTACTTTGTGTTTAGAGTTTCGCTTGAGTTGTTCTTGGATGAGTTTGTGTCTCCAATGAAAATCTGTTTTTCTTCTTGGTCTTCAGGATCTTGTGTGTAATTCGCATGACCATTGTGTGTATGCTCAGAATCATTCGCAAGCCATTTATTTTTCCCATGATTTAATAACACTTGCATATCGTGTATTCTATTTGGTAATATTGCAGAAATGATCAGTATCAATTTGTTGGCAATTGATGAATTTCCTGACAGTAATACAATTCTTTGGATCTCATCTTCATGATTGTTTTGCTGCACTTTTTTATAGTCCACAATGATTTTGGTTAAAAGGTAGAGCAATCTTTTGTTACCGTCATCTTTAAGCTCAAGCCAGTTGAACACTTGTTTGAACCAATTGTATGCAAATGTTTTCTCATAATCTAGTGGGGGTGTGAATAGTCTTGGTATTTCGTAATAGGACAAAAGGTTTGGTATAAAATTTTGCACAAAACTCGTGAATATTTTTTCTGTTTCCATGCCAAATCTCTGAGGTTTTAAGTCGGTGTTGAATTGTGTATTTGTTGATGGCACAGAAATTGCCAATTTTAAAGAAAGTTTATGCTGCACGTTTTTGAACCAGAAATATAACCCGTTGTTCCAGCCTTCCAATAAGGAACTCAAGTATCTAGAAGACATCAACATTGACACTGAAATTGATGTCTTTGATGGTGTCGGAAGGCACGACAGTGTGGAGATCAAAACCAATGGCTCGTACAATGGGATCTGGATGATCCTGAATTTGGTGTTGTGATCAAACAACAGCATGTCTTGTGCTGGGTTGTCTTGCATATTTCCATGAGATTTAAACTCTGCAGATAGTCTTGTTTTTTTTTGACCCATTGATTTGGGTGCCAAATATCGAATTGGTGAACCAAAGATATACTCTTTCAATTCTTTTTGAGAAATTAAGGTGGATATGTTGTTGTTACTGCTTCTGATCTTAAAGTTATCATTTTGTGCAGTATTTTCGTGACCATCTTGTTCCCCACTCTCTTTCTTATCGTCTTTGATTGAAATGTTTTTCCCATATGAGTGAAACCATTGTGTTGTGTTGTCTTGAGTGGCCGTTTTGTCCAACATCAAATCGTGATTGCTCATTCCGATGGCCGAGTCCTTTTCACTTGCTATCAATAATCTAAACCCATCAACTCTTCGAAGACTCTTTGTTTGACTATTCTTACCAGTTTTCTTAGCATCAGTGGTGGTATCAAAACTGCATTCATCCACCCCATTATCACATATCCTCTCCTGTGTTCCGTACAATGCTAGTTTACTTTCATCAGATATCCCCTTTAATGAAGATTTGAACTCATCAAAATTGCTCAAGATAACTAAACTCGAGGGTAGCAATTTCCTTAATGGTTGTTGTTGTTGTTGTTGTTGCTGTTGTTGTTGTTGTTGTTGTTGTTGTTGTTGCTGTTGTTGTTGTTGCTGTTGTTGTTGTTGCTGTTGTTGATGATGGTGTGTTTTTTCTTGATTTTCAAATCTTTCTTGAGTTGGCGTATTTCTTCCAGATACCTCATTGTTCCTTGAATTTGGAAAACCATTGTCTTGAATTAATCCTGATTCTTTGTTTGTATTTGCAAATTGACCTTGTTTTTGAAACTTACATGACAACGACAGGGAGGAAGAAGATGATGGAGAATAGTTTTTGGTGCCTAGCCCATTTTTGCTATTATTTCTTCTCAATATCTTGGAAAGAGAAGACTGCTCTATCCGCGGCAGTTGTTTAGAATTATCATTAGATGAATCACCACCATTGTCCAAAACGCTTTTGATTGTACCAGAAGATCCGTTATTTCTTTGTAAACTTAATTTTTTGGGTATTCCATCATTCATCATTATATTTATTTGTCACTTAAAGATTGCAAAAAAAAGCAAAAAAGAAACAAATTAGTGTAACTTGGCACTACAAGTAGCATAACCTCTATACTTCTGCAACTTTGTTAGGGACCCGTTGGAGATGGGGGGACGGGAGGAAAGTGAAGTGGAGTGCAGTGGAGTGCAGGAAGGGAAAGGTTTTTGTATACAAGTTGTAACAGTTGTCTTTTAAGTTGGAACAGTTGTCTTTTAAGTTGGAACAGATAAGATTTGCAAAATTAGCGTTTTCCAATAAATCACTTTTTGAAGATTGACGATAAGAGAGAATTTCTCAGTATAAATAAAGTAAAATCATCAAAAAAAAAATAAAATAAAATAAAATAAAATAAAAAATAGAGAACCAACCTATGGGCCCCGAGTGATGTTAAATGGGCAGCTTTAACCCAACAATAATTGTATTATAAAACCCAAAGCACGTGATGCTACATGCACGTGATATCTTTTGTTTTTCGTTTTTTTGTTATCCAATCTCAAACTGATTTTTTCTCATAATTGTGTCTTTTGTGAACCATTTATAATTTCAAATAATGAAAAATATCAAAGACCTTCCTGTGGGACAGTTCCCGTGGAAGAGTTCTTGTGGAAGAGATATTGGTGAAAAAAAAAAAAAAAAGATGAAAAGAAGTTGTTTGGTTATATCCTATTAGCATAGCACTTATTTTAGTATAAGGATAGTTGGTTTTTACGGTTGCCTGATCTGTTGTTACACCCATTACACTCAATAAAAGCAATAAGGAAAGACCGTTTACAACATAATACAGGCCTTATTCTATTATATGCAGATATTAAATAAAGGTTACGTATAATATTATTTATCTGGATTGAATGTTGTACATATTAATCGCATAAACATGGATTTTCTTCAATACTGAGAGAAATTAAATAAATAATTAAATAAATCGGATAAGATCAGATTAGGTCGAAGCGGTAATTTTTCTTAGAAAAAACAATGAATCGTGGCAGTCGAACTTGGAGTCAAGGTCAAACGCGAAGTCGACATCGGAGAAAACAATCAACTATGTGATGAACAAAGAAAAAAAAAAAGTAGCACAAAAAAGTAGCACAAAAAAGTAGCACAAAAAAGTAGCACAAAAAAGTATAACAAAAAGGTACCATAAATAATAGTCACAAGGTTATTCAAAATATATAATCTGCTCATCATTCAAAATCATTAACATTTAAATCCTTGTCATCATCATCATCAGTACCATCATGATCTTTAGCATTTTCATTATATTCGGAAACACACCAACATCAGTTGTTCAAGCTTTACAAGAATGCCCATCTTTGAGATGTCATGTGGTTCAATTCGGATATAAAAGCCCGTTTCTTACATGTACGTTTGAACTTGATCGTTTCTTTTCATTTGAGTTTGCACCTATTTTGCCGATATTGTGCACCTTGTTAATACATTAAGCTTTGTAAGATGTGATGATGATGACGATTATTATTATGACGATTATTATTATGACGATTATTATTATGATAATTTCCATGCATCTCCAAAATAAGACAAAAAAAAAAAAAATATACCCCGAATACCACATATATAAAAAAACAAATACATATACACAAAGGTTGTTGTATTTTGTCAATAGCAAAAGAAGAAATACTAAAAAGCACACACAACTGAAATAAGGTTTTTTTTTATTGCCCCTCACAGCTTGAAGCACAAATGACATTAATAATTCCAAAATGGCTTATGTACACGCTGATCTCTTCCTTTCTGTGCATACTCGGAGTCTTGACCGTTCCGTTGATATCCGTTGGTGTGGGAAATTGGTCGCGTGGCCGCAAAAGTGCAGTGCAATTGCAAACACATAGAGACTCCATTAACGCAAGATTATTGAACTATGGGCTATCCATGTCTTCAGGATCGATGCTTCTCACCAGTTTATATAAGATGTTACCCAAGATCAAGTCCGGGTCTGGTAGTAATGCAGCAGGCAACAAGTATGTGGTGACTTTTGGATGTTTGTTTGGGGTTGTGCTAAGTTTGTTTTTGAATTTCGTTGTGCACGCATACACGAGTGAATCGTTGATCCATTGTGCACATTCCCACAACGATGATGAGAATGAGCATGGAAGTGAGACTGATAGCAACCATCGCGATCATGCTCATGTCAACAGAGATGTACACACAAATAAACCAACCAAAAGGGAAATATTGGGTCCAGATTTGGAAAACCAAGTAGATCAACACCATCATTTGCAAAACACACCCGTTTTGCAGAAAAAAAAATCATCAATAAGAGATGTTCTTTCCAAAAAAAAAAGTGGTGTTATTGGAGGATGTGAGCCCAAATCGTGTGATTTGAACAATGAGCTAACCACTAAATTAAGTCCACAAGAAGGTCAGGTTTCTTCACTAGCAACAACAGGAGGTGCAGTAGCAAACACCACATCAACAAGCAAAGACAGTTTTACAAGTGCTCCAATGTGTTTGGAAAACTCAATTGGGTACGATTTGCAAAACTTGGATCAGTACAGAAACAATTTTTTCGCTTCTGCAAATCAAAATGTAGCTAAAAACACAACTGAATCCGCGCCTTTGCTGCTGCACCATGTGCATCACCAAGATTCTCATGACGAAGACAGTCATATTCATACTAATGAAAGTGTAAATCATGCCCAACACTCGTACGGTTCAACTCATTCACATAACACCCACAACGAGCTACCAAGAACAAGCTCGTTTAATGTGCTGGAACCAGACTTGTTAGTAAATGGCTCAACTGCAAACATACACGAAAAACACAATGACGACCACCACCATCACATGGAAACACCATTTTCTAAATTGATGTCCATCGGTTTGCAAACATGTGTGGCGTTAACATTGCACAAGCTTCCTGAAGGTCTAATTCTATATTTCACAAATAATGGGGCTGAAAACAACCCAAACCATGGGAAACATTTTGGGAACAGTGCACCAAGCGACAAAGACGATTTCGACAGTTCATCAAAATTAGGATTTTCCATCTTTATTGCTTTGGCCATTCATAATTTTATTGAGGGTTTTGCCATGTGTTTGCCGTTGTACACTGCTTTGTCGTCAAAAATCATGGCCATTGGTCTGATCTCGATCTTGGCAGGAGGTTCGCAACCGTTGGGTGCAGGTCTCGGATACATGATCCACAAGTACTATAGCCACAGCGAATACTTTCAAGAAAATGGGGAAATGTTACAAGAGCTTCTGTTGAGTATCACCAGTGGGTTTTTACTCGTGATATCTCTGCAAATGTTCCAAACGGCTATCGGGTTCAGCGACGCTCATTCCCACGCAATGAGCTCCGCTCAAGCAATTGACACAGATGATATGCATGAGCATAGTCACGGCCACGAAAGCAGGTTGGACAGTTCATTCCAAAACACAAACTCTCCATCAAGTGGCTCGTCTTTTGGAAGTTACGAGTCGCATAACTTGTCCCACGAAGAACCAACTTTCCAAAACAAGAACCCTAGTAGCGCAAACAATGACATGCACACATCTGGAACAACTTGTGTAAAATGGTGTTGCTTTGGGGCCATATTGATTTTATCTTCCGGTTTGTTCACCTAGATATTCTTGAATTTAATTAAAGAAAATAAAAAAAATAATTATTGGCTTTTGATGATTAAGAAAGTCCAACTTAGTATAACCTTGTAATGAATTTTAAATAATCACGTCTTTAAGATCATGTCGATATTCTGATTGTTAAATCTGATAAATTGATCAAATCTGTTTGACCAACTTTGAGTTCGGGTAACCGGTGGTATTTTCCACTGTCTTGCAAGTGCAACTACACAAAGTTTTAACTTTTTCAAAAAATCAATGAGCAAAGGGTAGGTAGTATAATAACTGACTTTGATATTGGGACTATCCTCGGGGTGAACTATACCAAAGAAAACAAAAAATACCACCCTCCCCCCTTCCTCCCCTTGAAATCTTAGCTTAAAAGTTTTGCAAGTCTGTTATGGAGTTTGACGAGTTCGGGAATCCCGAAAACAAACTGGAAGTACTAGATACCAACACAATACTAGACAATACAACCACCAACACAATACCAGAAGATACAACAGCCAACACAAAAAACAATGTTTCCGTGAGCATCGAAACACAAGGACCCTCCAAGTCAACTCCTATTCTTAGAAAAACTCAAACAAAAATTGAAAATGGACACTTTTACAACAAGCCGCCAAGATACACTTTTGACAAAGAGTACTTGGGACAACTCGCAACGATACCTGAGAGAATTCTTAATATTGGTGTTGTTGGGCCACATAAAAGCGGGAAAACAATGTTAGCCTCCTCGATTTTGACCAAGTACTACAGACACCATCACAACGATATATCATCAGTTAAAAGCGTTAATTACTATTTGGACAACTTGAAAATAGAGATTGAAAGAAATTGCTCTACAAAGTTGAATGGTGGGAAATTTCTTGGTCAGGATTTTAGCGAAAAATCATGGTATTGCAACTTGCTTGACTTTCCTGGACATGTAGACTTTTGGGACGAACTATCCATTGGTTTGCAACTCTGTGACACTTTCTGCATTGTGATTGATTGCTGTGAGGGTGTAACGTCTATTGTGCAAAAACTTTATTGGATGGTCAAAAAACAAAACAAGAAAATAATCTTTGTGATAAATAAAGTTGACAGATTGATGTTGGAGCTACGACTGGATCCATCCAGCGCATATTTGAAACTCAAATCAATCGTAAATGACATCAACGCAATGACTGCTCAAGGAGATTATTACTCTCCCGAAGAGAACAATGTTCTTTTTGCAAGCGGGAAGATGAATTTCATTTTCAGTGTGAAAGAATTTGTGACAAAGTTTTACTACAAATCATTAAGCCGGAACATGAGCAATGTGAATGAGTTTGCCAAACGAATGTGGGGAAATGTTTCATTTACTAATGGGAAATTCAGCAAACTTGGCGAAATTAATCACGTACCAACTTTTGTGGAGTTTATTTTGGCTCCACTATACAAAATTGTGACTCATTCCTTATCTTTAGAGCCAAAAGAACTTGCAAAATGGCTACTTGCTAATCTCAAAATTGATTATAACCCTATTTCGAACAGTGAATATAACGCTCAATTGAAATCAGTTTTTCAAACAATTTTCGACACACATGATGGTTTGATTGATGCAATAGTTTGCTGTGTGGAAAAGTTGGAGTTTGTTGAAAATGCATTTGAAATGCAGGAGAGCTCTTTAACTATTGCGCATGTGGTAAAAGCAGTAGACTACTGTGGTGAAATATGGAGTCTTGTCAAAGTACACAAAGGTATTGTTAATAAGTCTACACAATACATCATTGCAGCTCCACGCACAAGTGCCTCTTTGTCTTGGAATGACAAAGACAGTTTTGACAAAAACAACTCTGTTTTCACAGTCGCATCTATAGCAACGATGGGGGGAAGATTTTTAGAGCATACAAACTGCGCCTACGAGAATCAGGTTGTATTGGTAAAGGGTTTGCATGAGCATATCAACAAATCAGCAACATTGATTTCCTACGACCCAGATGAGAAACCAAAATCTTACAAAAAATTAGTCTTTGAGGCTATTCCTCGCGTTAACGAACCCATTTGCAAAATAGTTTTACAACCATATCATCCTCGAGAATCGTCTTTTCTCGTGAAAAGTTTGAACTTGATAAATAAAATGTATCCAAATGCTCTCATTAAAGTTGAAGATAGTGGGGAACAAACATTATTTGGAACTGGTGAACTTTACTTGGACACTATCTTATACGATTTGAGACACGTTTATACCCAGCCACCTATCGAGATAAAAACAACTGCCAACGCCGTCACTAGTTTCAAAGAAAGTGTGTCAAAACAATCATTTGCCTCCATTCCCATATCGTCGAAGAATTTTGAGATAAGCATCACTGCGCAACCAATGAACTATGAGCTGGTTAGAGACCTTACTGGCAGAGCGTTTTTACCACACAAATACATCGAGGATAATAAGTGGTCACAATTGAAAAGAACTTTGAGACAGACTTATGGTTGGGATGTAGACACGTCGAAAAAGTGCTGGGCATTTGAAGGCACAAATTGCTTCATTGATGACACCATGCCTGAAACCACTGATCAATCGCTTTTAGAAGATCCATACAAACGCAGCATATTGCAAGGATTTGAATGGTGTTGTCAAGCTGGTCCTTTGGCTGAAGAACCACTTCACGGAGTGCAATTCAAATTACTCAAAATACAAAAATTGAATGATAGCTCAAAAGCCAGCATGAGTGAGCTTATTGCTCTTGTGAAAAGAGCATGCTTTGTTGGGATACTTACTGCTCAGCCGGTCATCTACGAACCCGTATATGAAATTGATGTCATGACAAACACTCCTTACCAAAAAAATATTGAAGCCTTGATAAAAAAAAGACGAGGGGGCAAATTTTACAACGTTGTACCAATCCAAGGAACACCGCTGTTAGAGCTTCGCGGTCAAGTTCCAGTTATTGATTCATACGGTTTAGATGTTGATATTAAAATGAGCTGCAATGGCAGTGCAATTGTTCAAATGCACACGGAAGCTCACATTTGGAGAAAGGTGCCCGGAAGTGTCATGGATTTTTCCTGTTCATTGCCTAAATTAGAGCCTGCTCCTTATGAATTATTAAGTCGGGATTTTGTCATGAAAACAAGAAGACGTAAGGGTTTAGATGATGATTCCAGTTCCGTAAACCCTGAAGACGAAGGCCCGTCTTTGAAGAAATACATTGATTTGGACCTTTATGAAAAATTGAAGCAAGCTGATTTAATTTAAGAATAAAATAATACAGTTGCATCAAATTTATATCCAGAATTTCTCTTGAAGTGGTTGAAGCATAGTTTTTTTTTTTTTTTTGGGGGCGCAAAGTTCAACAAAGTTTTATCTTATATATTGGCGAGATAAAACTTAGGCTTTGTGATCTATGCGTTTTGTATTAAATGACTGCTAACGCTTAATATAAAAGAAGAGCTCGCTTGCCTCAACTTTTTTTTTTTCAAGAAACGATTTGAGCAATTGCGTAAAACAAGGTGCATTTAAGGTAACATTTTGTTGTCGTTGTGTGGGTGGGTTTAATGTTTTAATTCCACAACAAAATGATAGCTCCAACAAAATAATAACTCCTAATAATTATCATATACTTCCTGCATGGGTCAATGATGCAAGTACAGCAGTAAGGTGCTAGACAAAAAAATATTTTAAATAATTGTAACCATTTACAAAAAATACCTATCTTTGCAGAAATAACAATTACAACGTGCCAGCACAACTATTATCAGCGACAAAACAAAACAAAACAAAACCGAATTGATAATTTGAAAATTTCGACATAATTGTTTAGTACATCATTGAGTGCTTAAAAACATTAATTTTCTAGCTTTCTTTATTCAATGACGTTGAATTTTAACAATTTAATGGTTGTGACAAAGCTACACCTTTTCATGTCACGTGAAAGGATAGCACTTTTTTTTTTT
>LPNM01000006.1:1202159-1216724 GCA_001747045.1 Hanseniaspora osmophila | reverse complement strand
AAAAAAAAAAAAAAGAAAAGCATAGAAGCATTTTTGAGGGCATTTTTCATCATTACAGTAATTATAGCTGATAYATACGTTAAAAAGGCATGTCATGTATACTATAWACTTGGTTAAACGTTGTTAATCTTGCTAAAGCCTTCCACCGTTGATCTACAACATGGACATTTGTTGAATCCACGGACCCCGAGTGAGACCCGGCAGTCGTCACACATGCACAAACATCTGCATGGCCACAAAATAACGCATCTCAAGTTTGTCTTGCAAACAACACAGGTGTGCTCCGAGTTCGCATCTTCAAGATCGGATAAATCGTCATCATCGTGCGAAAAKATCACCTTCTCGCCCTGCTTTCTGTTCCAGTGTTCTAGTCTTTTCTCTTGAACAACCGATCTTAGCACATCGGGCTCGTTTAGYGCCAGGTATTTCGATCTTGTGAGTTTCCCAGTGAACTTTTCTGCAAACTTTTTGGAGGCCARAGATAATTTAAGCACTTCGTAATAAAAATCAGAGTCATCTTTTGTAGGTTCAACTTCTATGAGATTTTCWACTTCTGTCAGCTCCTGTTCGCATTGGTTTTTTTCATAAATCAGTTCGTCCAAATGTAGCAACTCAGGAAGTTCTTCCCTCATCTCTACCAGATCGAGGTCTGAATTTTCATCTAAATTGTCGATTTCRTCATTYTCTTCAAGAATATCTTCCACAAGTTCTAAATCRTCCTGGCCACTCGTTTCACTATCGCACTCGTAATCCTTTGACGTATCTGTGTCTGGGAACAAGCCAATTTTAGGATTGATCAACAGTCTGTAATAATTATTTTCGTTGATCATTTCGTTGATGTTCACATAGCCGATCTCCTTTTCCAAAGAGGTCAATCCATTGACCTCTTCAGTTCTTTTATCTATTTTTTTCACCTTTTTCCATGGCAGTAAAAGAATAACGTGTAGTTTGTAAAAAAACTTATATAGCGGAGAGAACCTGTGAACGTGTAGCATTTTGTTACCCCAAACCCCGTTGCTGTTGTTTCCAAGCCCATTCGCATTCTGAGATGTTTCTTCTTCTTCGTCTTTGAACATGTGCTCAGGGTACGCTTCAAACTTGTTGAGCATGCCTATGTTTTTGAACATGTTCACGTCTCCAAGATCGTTTGACAACAATGGGTTTGATTGAGCGAGGTTGTCCTTGCTATTGGTGTTTGAAGTGGTATCTGTATTGAATGGATTGACGGATGTGTCGACATTCCCGTTACCGTTACTGTTGTTACTGGTACTATTGGTCAAAAACAATGACAATTTCAAAATTATTGTGTTGAATTCTTCTTCCCCTGTGAAATTCAAATGGTTTTTCAAGTTTTTGAAAAATTTAAAATATTGTAAAATTTCCAAATTTTTGAATCCCATCACAATGCATGTTAGCAAAAAGGAGAAACTAGATAAAGCAATAATGAAAAGACTTGTCAATTTGGGCAAACTGGTGTACTTAACAACCATTGGCAAAGCAAAATACTCTCCCGTGTACAGCAAGTAAAGCAACCAGCCTGTGTATCCAACGTTCAAAGTTGTAGACACTTTAAACCAAAGTTTTCTTTTTTTGATCAATTCCAACACGTTGATTGAGAGGTGAGACACAATGCAGTATGCAATGACCACAGTGTAGGCAAAGGGCAAGCTTTTTGTGTTTGTTATTGGGTATTGGTCAAAGGAGTAAAACAAAAGTGACAGGTCAAACAAAGTGTAATCGGAAGTTGTCAATGACGGCTTTTTGATGGTGTATATGTTGTTGATCAACAATGAATTTGCCTCGGAAATGACAAATGCGAAAAAGCAKAGTTTTAAAAATTGTTGTTGCTTGATTTTGAACACTTTTAAATTTATCAGCAATGGATCCGCAATCTGGCTGATTTGCACCTGTTTGTACAAAAAAACTAGCATTACACACAATAGTAAAATGACTGCTGTGTAACAAATGGTTCTACTRATTTTCTCCATTTTTCTCAACGCCAGTTGCTCAGTTGGATTTACTCTTCTTCTTCTCAATGTYGTGGTGCTCATGTAGTTTATTCTTGCCAACAATAACGCACTCATGATGCAGCTTAAAGAAAAAAAGGAGAAAAAATAATTCATTTCAAATTGAAACAACACTATATTGTCGTTGTTTGTAGTACTGAAAGAAGAAGTGCTCATTTCAGAGGAAGAAGAGGAAGAAGAGGAAGACAGAGATAGAGAAGTGCTGTTTTTGGGCATCAAGTCTTTCAACTGCAGAGCTTCACGATCCATCTGTATTGCCGTGTGCATCGACTTGACCATGTAAATTGGCGTTTTCAAAAGCAACTGGAGTGAYTCCCACATGAACTTCAACCTTGCCTTAASTATGCTGCTCCCTTCACYATCAAGTCTGTTGTTATTGAGTATCTCCTTTTTCCGTAATTCGCTTCCAATTTCGTAYAACGATTTCACTTTATTTAAATACTGGAACATTGACAAAGCTGTGCCATTTGAAGGCCCAGATGAAGTGCTAGCCAYCCCGGCACTTGCTTGRCTGTTATTACCGGACATATCTATTTCAAATSAGAYTCTGAGCTTTGACCCAAAAAAAACAAAAAAAAGGTTTTTGGTTATTATTGATCACTTACTGTTTTTAGGTTCTCTAATTGTTTTTAGGTTCTCTAACTGTTTTTAGGTTCTCTAACTGTTTTTAGGTTCTCTAAYTGTTTTTAGGTTCTCTAACTGTWTTTAGGTTCTCTTGTCCAGTCACTTGAAAGTGTGCKTTTCTAYGGTTTCAAAATATTGCACTWTCTCTSTATGATGAAACCAGAAAGGAMAACTTTTTAAATGAAGTATARTTYGCATACGTTTTGGAAACGATTTATAGTCTCACTATACTATAGTTTGCTTTCAAAATTGTTGAATCRATTWTATCTGCACCTCGTTCCTTCCTTAGCTTGTTATACATTTTCCCCTAACAATAATACTATACCCGGTTCCGAACACAAAAAAAAACAAAAAAAAAAAAAAAATTATGACAATCCGAGCATACTCCCACTCTTCGGACTTTTTTTAGAAAMACTCTGTCCAMAGGCTGTTCAAGCTTTCGGTAAAGTAACGGCACGTGCGCTTGGTCATTTAACTTTATTGATTGCCACAGACAACTTGTCAAGTAATGAATGGTTGATTATTACTGTGYCTGATKATATGAACTAGACAAYCCCAAAAACAAAGTAGAACATTACCAATWAGTTACAAGATCAAYGAATAACATGCATCTAAGGGTTGTTTTTTTTTGAAAGAAAAATGTTCAAGTTGGYTTTCTCTCCGCTTTGCACTCTAGTTAAAAATCCCATCGGCAACAACTTAGTTTGAAGAGAGTTGTAAACGACGAGTTAAAAGCTTCAACAATTATATTCAAATGCCACTAAATCATAAAAGATTATCAACAAATCATTGATGTTTACCATTGTTAAAAGTTTTCAATTTTCAGTTTTCAGTTTYCCCTCTTTAACTATGATCTGAGCACCCCTTTCCCCTGTTTCTTTGCATAATCGGMTAAAAACAAAACTGTGTCAATGTTAATCAACATCAAGTCGTGATTAAATCAACCGCATTGATAAAAGAATTACCGCAAATATCCGAGAAGGCAGCCAACGCGCCGAACCAACTTTACCAAGAAAAAGGTTTTCCCGCAATCATGATGTTCATAAACAAAAGCCATTTGGGTTAAAAGAAGTTTACAAGAACAATGCCTTTAAAGGCAATCCAACAATCTGGCACCGTKCTTATTTGAAATCAAAAGTGTGTATTCTATAGTCCCGCAAACAGAGCGAACAARAAAAATATGGAAATAAACCTRGAAAAAAAAATATGAAAAAAAAYATGAAAAAAAAATATGAAAAAAAGAAATGTCAATGCCGTTCGATGAATAGTTTGTGAAAAGCTCGTTGGAGAGCAACACGGAAAAGTCGGAAGTCTTGATATTTGTAATATTCGAAGAAACAGCAGCAGAATATTTATGAGTCACTTTGACATGAGTAATGGATTTCTTGCTATGAAACACATTCACCGAGATTGCTTGTGTTCAAGTTAAWACACATTTGAGCAATAAAGAAAAAAAAAAATATAAGAACACGATCCAAGAAAGGTTGGTGTATTTAACCGTTGGAATCAAATCGACTTGTTTGTTTTTCTTGAATTTTTTAAACTTGGATTGTTGCACCTGTAGTTGTATATATAGATGAGGTTAATACTTCTGTTTTTGTTTGCCTTTTCTTCACTTCCCATCTTGAGCAAGTAAGAATCAGATCCTTTCACTAGTTACCCAAAAAAKAAAACAAAATAAAAATAGAAAAGAAAAAGAAAACAAACTAAAAACACAAMACCTAGTTATAATGACCATTGATATTGCAAACATTTTTGACAACCTGGCCGTCATGCCAGCTGATCCATTGTTTCAAGTGAAACAAAACTACACCCAAGACACAAGAGCTTACAAAGCAGATTTGGGGATCGGGGCCTACAGAGACAACAACGGGAAACCATGGATTTTGCCAAGTGTTGTTGAAGCCGAAAAGCTGATTCAAAAGGACCCATCGTACAACCACGAGTACTTGGGGATGTCCGGTCTTCCTGCTTTGACTTCCAGTGCTGCCAAAGTGATCTTTGGTGAAGATTTCCCAGTAGAGGAAAGAGTYGCATCTATCCAGAGTTTGAGTGGGACTGGTGCTTTGCACTTGGCTGCCAAATTGTTGTCGTGGAACAACCCAACAAAATCGAAAAAAATYTATCTAAGTGACCCTACATGGGGCAACCACAACCAGTTGTTTGGAACTTGTGGATTTGAATTAGCCACTTACAAATACTGGGACGCAGAAAACAAAGCTTTCAATTTCCAAGGAATGATGGGATCCATTGCCAATGCTCCAGCAGGGTCCATTTTTGTTTTGCACGCTTGTGCCCATAACCCAACAGGTATTGATCCATCCAAAGAACAGTGGGTTGAAATTTTACAAGCTTTGAAACAAGGTGAACATTTGGTTATTTTTGATAGTGCATACCAAGGGTTTGCCAGTGGATCCTTGGAAGAAGATTCTTTTGCCATTAGATTGGCCATCAACGATATCTTGAAAGATTTCCCAATTTTGGTTTGTCAGTCTTTTGCCAAAAACGTTGGGATGTACGGGGAAAGAGTTGGATGTTTCCATGTTGTGCTTGGAGCATCCAACACAAAAGCTAAAAAAGCCGTTTCYTCCCAATTGGCCACCATCATGAGATCTGAAGTTTCTATGCCTCCAGCATACGGTGCCAAAATCGTGGCCACCATTTTAACTACTCCAGAATTGAAAAAACAATGGTTTGCCGATTTGGTCACCATGTCTTCTAGAATTATCAAAATGAGACACGCTTTGAAAGACAAGTTGGAAGAACTGAACACCCCAGGAACATGGGACCATATTGTGAACCAAAACGGGATGTTCTCCTACACCGGTTTGACCAAAGACATGGTTGCAAGAYTRGCTRCAGAACACGCAGTCTATTTGGCCCCATCTGGAAGAGCCTCTGTTGCTGGTGTGAACGAGGGCAATGTCGAACACGTTGCCAAATCGATCAACGAAGTTGTCAACTTTTACCAATCAAAATTGTGAGTGTCTTTCTTTTTCATGGTGATGCCATACCTTATATATAAAAAAAAAGAAAAAAGAAAAAAGAAAAAAGTAGAAAAAAAGTATCTACCCCTCTGTATACAGTGTCATTTTTGTGGTTTTAAACAAATAAAAGTTTGATTTTTCAGTCTTGTGCTTGGAAGATTGATTGTTGTTGCGAATCATGACTCGCATGGCGCATCACGTGATGCGTTGCCACACCGAAGCTTAAAAACCCAACAAAAAAAAAAACCTGTTACCGACAACAAACAACAAATGTCTTTGCTGTTTAAGTATCTTTTAAAAGTGTCATCCAAACTTACTTGATAAATCTAAATGGAGAAARCCAAMCAGTGTGACTGAAAAAGACTTGCCRACAGCACAGTTCATAGAGTTTGTTTTTTTTAGAAACCAGACTTTGCACTTCTTCACWGTCTTTATACTTCCTCACTGTCTTTATATTTTTTCACAAAATCATAATACACACACACACACACACACACACACACACARCATGAGTTTGAGAAACAGAACAGTTGAATTTCAGAGATCCGTTGCCACGCAGGTCAGAGTTAACAAGCTTTCCACTGGGTCAAACGGGTACAAGCCCTTGGACGGGTCTTCTTCTGGCAGYAGCAAYGTGCCTGTCATGAACAAAAGCGAATTTTCATTGAAAGCTTCAGGAATAGCCCATGAAATTGCCTCTACGGCACAGTTGTTGGGAAAGTTGGCCAYTTTGTGTAAGAAAAAACCAATGATCAACGACAATCCAGTGGAAATTGCCGAGCTATCTTTTGTTATCAAGCGTAAGATCTATGCTATCGAACAAGAGATGATGAAATTAAAACAAAACTCATCACAACAAGCTCAAACTGGTGCCGCGAGCGCACCAAAACAGGGAGAAATGAAACAGCACAACAACAATGTGATGAATCTTTTGAGTACAAAGATGAAAAACATCAGTGGGAATTTCAAAACTGTTTTGGAACAGAGACAAAAAATGGAAATTGCCAACAAGGACAGATTGATGAAGTTGACCAATTCACAGGGAGCGCCAGCAGCAGGTGCACATTYACAAGCCACGGACGGCGAATCCAACAACGGATACAATACACACACAGGTGGTGCGACGGGTTTGGAGCTGGAAAACAGCGTTTACAACAACTCCAACCCGTTTTTGTCTTCTGCTGTGACGGTGAACGGCGAATACGACAGTAACGGGAACAGCAATTATAAGCAGTCGGGCCAGTTGAACGTGCCTAGTGAGCAACAAATGATGCTTTTGGAACAAGAGGGTGCAACCAACCAGGCTTACATGCAGGAACGGAACCGTGCGGTGGAAACGATCGAAAGCACGATCCAAGAAGTCGGGTCTCTTTTCCAGCAATTGGCCCACATGGTGCAGGAACAGGGCGAGCAGATCCAGCGTATTGACGAGAACGTTCAAGACATTGATTTGAACATTGAGGGAGCGCAAGCAGAACTAATGAAGTACTTTGACAGAATCAGCAACAACAGATGGATGGCCGCAAAGATCTTTGCTGTTTTGTTTGCGTTCTTCCTTATCTGGGTTCTGGTAAACTGATCCAAATGTGCTTTCTCTATTTTATTTTATTTTTTGATTRCCMTGTTCAATACATCTGTAAAAGAGTATATACCACAAGTCATTTAAAAGATACCAACTGACGTTCTGGTAATCAACATTACTTTGATAGCTTTTAATCRGRAGTAAGTTAAAGTGGCTTCAATGATTTACCCGATCTCAAGATATATTTTTTTCTTGTTTTTTTTTTTATCCAAGTCCGGTTTAGAGGGGTTGGGGGGGGAGGGRAAGGGTGTGTAGATGTGACTGTGCTGTGTATTTTSCTACCATACTTTTTTGTTTTATGACATTCCTGTTGACCGCTGTGAGACAGAATTTGTGGTTTTTTTGGAGATAAGTAGATAACAACTAGAGCTAGCAAATCTCGATTGATTATTCGCCTACTTGAGGGCAGGTGTGCAAGAGATTGAAAAAAGAAAACTTCAAGAAAAACTTGAAGAGAGAGCACGGTGGTAAACAAACCAAAGACATACAACAAAAGTAGTAACACTCAATAAAAAACGCAAAAAACGCAAAAAACAATAATCACAATGTGGGGATATTTATTTGGATCGAACAGCAGCAAGACGAACCAAGAAACACCCAAAAAGGCTATTCTTGAGTTGAGAGAGCACATTCAGTTGCTAAACAAAAAACAGAGTTTCTTATTGACCCAAGCAGATACGCAAAAGGCACAAGCAAAAGTGTACTTGCAACAAAATAAAAAAGAGCTGGCTAAAAACTAYTTGAAGAAATCYAAACTGTTAGAATCACAGATTGTAAAGATCAGTAACCAGGTGGACTCTTTGGAACAGCAACTTTTCAGTATAGAAAGCGCCAACTTGAATTTGGAAACCATGAAAGCCATGAAGAGCGGTGCCAAAGCAATGAAACACATACACAAGGGTCTGGATATTGACAAAGTGGACGACACGATGGACGARATCAGAGAACAAGTGGAGTTGGGCGACGAGATCAGCGAYGCGATCAGTCGACCACTAAATAGCGGCATGGCCAACGCCGTGGACGAAGACGAGTTGGAAGACGAATTAGCTGCTTTGATGGAAGAGGATGCTGGTCAAGAATTGGGCGTGCAAGCAAAACCACAACCTGCGGTGGCCGCAGTCAAAGTTGAAATGCCAAGCGCTCCTGCCAACAAACTAGCTACCGAGTTGGGCACCTCGAACAAAGCTGCTGCTGCTGCTGCAAYCRAGGAAACKGAAGAAGAAGAAGAGGACGAAGACGAGCGTGCATTGAGAGAACTACAAGCTGAAATGGGKTTATGAACACATGCAAAAAAAAAAATTGGTCCGCTTGAAGTATCGAAACAAGAGCATARAATAGCGCAAAAGGGGAACGGAATTCATGATGACCTGAAGTTGATATAGTTTGTCTGTGCGTATATCTTTTAACTAATATATAAAKTTTGTCTTGTGGYRTTTTTGAATTGATCATAGTTTACTTATGATTGCTGGTGTCCTTTGTAATTAAGTGATGTCTAAATCACAGTACTTCTTATCGWTAACCGAGGATTTCTTGTGCTAAAACTTKGTTATCATAAAAAGCGTTACAACAAGAAACGCCTAGGAAAGASTTTGGGAGAAAGAGAGACAGACACAGAGAGAGAGAGAAAAAAAAAAAAAAATAAAAAAAAAAACGGAAACAGATTGCACGCAAGAATATTTYWAAGATCTTATCCTGTTTTTRACGTCATGAGGCCTTTTCGTGGATGTTTATACRAATYKATGTGGACCTTTTAACTTCAGTACAATGTAATGCAAAGGTCTTCACAAATAACACCAACCCCACAGCCATCGAGGCTAAATCAAACCTAGAAAAATACTCTGCTGCACAAGGAAAATTATCGAAATTATAATTATTGCACCCATTGAACGTGTTCCTGTGTATTCAAAAAAAAAAAAAAAAAAAATTTGACCTGGATCTCTCTGAAATATTACTATTTACTTGAAAAAAAATGGAGGAGACAAACTCAGGTACTGGCGTTTCAAACGATGAGAAGAAAAACGTGAATGACAGCAGGAGTAGCAGTGCCAGTCCGCATACTGTAAAGAAGGAAAGAGATCCTCTTCTTGAGATCATAGATGCCTCGCCGTCCTTTGCTACTTTAAACAACGACAAAACTAAAGGTRGTGGAACTACTTCTAATACGTCTACCACCACACCTTCAAGCTTGGGTTCAGGGACTCCTGTATCAGACAYGGGACCAAACTCAAACCCCACTGCTTCGTCTCACCCAATAACAATCAAACCGAAAAGGCAATATCGGAAAAGTAACAATGTGGCTTCAGGRCCCACMAGCAATACTGYATCTACCAATGTTGGACCTAAAAAAACGAAAAAGCAACTAAAGTTGGAGGAGATGMTTGCTTTGGAGAAAGAGCTGGAAAGTTTGACTCAAGAAAATGGCAAGTTAAAAAGTGTGATGTTCAAGATAAAACAAGAGATCGAGTTGTATTCACAGTACATGAGTAAATATTCAGACTACACAGATCCTTCTTTTGTGATGCCAACACTGCCTAGCACAAGTGCAAAGGGCAAAAACAAGAAATCCACTGCTGCAAACAAAAGAACGAGTAAGAAATCAATTAGTGATGTGTCTTCCAGTGGGGCAACAGGTGATCTGGGCACACCRATGGTAAAACAACCAGCAAGTGTAGTGCAAGATATTCCACTCAGCGATTACATACAGCAACAAAAAAAACAGCAACAACAGCAACAACAACAACAACAACAGCAGCAGCAGCAGCAAAAGCAGCAGCAGCGGGAGGACGAAGATGGTTTGCACACGATGACGTCCTTGAAAGACATTTTGATCAACACCTCTCAGATAGGCTCAAATACAAACAGTGTTTCTGATGGCTCGATAACACCGATTTCCACAAAGAAAAGAAGAATCAAAGGCAAGAATCCTGCAGTGATGAATGAGGTTTCCGGATTGTCTTCCAGGCAATTTTTGGAAAACGTTTTTTCCATGGACAATGGGTTGTCTACATCTACGTCTTCTGCTTCCACACCACCACCACCTCCTCCTCCATTGTCGTCATTTTCCCTAACCTCTGCTCTTTCTGAAGTAATTACTTCAGACGATCTGCCATCTTTGGGAGGGAATTTGGATTTTTTGAGCACTGATGATGCCGGGAATCCAACAACTACAAACAATACTTCCCCTAATAATGCGCAAATCAAGAAAGAATACAATCAACGAAACAAGTTGGAATTCGAAAATGAAAATGGAAAGGAAAATAGTAGCAGTAATAACAACAACAATGATGACCTTATTGTACTCCCGGTTATGCCAAATTCACCCTCATCTTTTTTTTCCAAAAATGGACTTTTGGACAGTGTTATTTTGGAAACTGGATTTTCACCAATGTCTTTCACAGAAACCACCACAACTTCATCGATGATTGCTTCCAAACCGGCTTCTCGCGACATGCATTCTGTTCCAGCAGGAAGCAACACATCAAAACAACACCCTAAAGACAACAAATCCAATGCAAGCCAAGACAATTTGCAGAAACCATTGAACTTRAACACGTTTCCAGGACAGCCCACCACAGGGAACTTGGAAGCAGACGACCTGATGCTGATGAACACGCTAAAAGACGTTTTGAGTCACATGTAGTACTCAGCTGACACTCTAGTGTGAAAATCAACGGCATYTCATGTTTGCTCCGCCGTTTTAGATAATAAATATAAAGGTAGGGAAGGGTATATACACAATAACGACACATTCTTATGACCAATWTGCCAGTTTTTCACCTCTTGTGCCAGCCATCATTTGTATAATCGTCATGACCCAATTTTTTTCACTCCATGCAAGTAACCCGACCAACCTTTACCTTGCAATAATTTCAYCACGCGAATGAAAATTGTCGTTCGTTTATCGGACCCGAGTTTTTCCTTTGGAATAGCACCATTTATTTTAATTTTTTTCTCTTTGGARGCTGTAAAGAGCCGATATATATATATATAGAATAAATGAATGAATGAATGAATTTAGAGTATTAATGTATAGAGAAAAAGCGAGAGCGTGAAGGGAAAGTTTGATCCTTTTGTTTTGGCAAATTGCAGAGAGATCTTGTGATTACTCTTTGAATTAAGAAAGTAATGTTGTCTGTTGATATAAACTCTTGCATGTTTCTTGTCCACCACTTGTCGTGTGTCCTTTTCGAAAGAGATTAAACAGAGTTTAGATAACCAACCAAAAAAGTGCAAACTACACACACACACACACAGCAAAATATTCACACAATGTTTAGAGTAGTAGGGTTACAATCGTCGTCTATGCTATTAGCCAAGAGCTCTTTGGCCTCCACACTGTCCAAAGCCAGAGCCGCAACCAGCCGCACTGCCAGCAGTGCTGCTTTCACCAGAGCCATGAGAACCGCCGCTCCAGGGAAAAGATTTATGTCGACCGAGGCCACAAGCATCAAAGAGGCCAACAAAATACTAGTCAACCAAAGAGCACACAGACCTGTTTCGCCCCATCTGACCATTTACCAACCGCAAATCACCTGGTACTTGTCCTCTGTCCACAGAATCAGTGGTGTTTTCTTGGGGATGGCCTTTTTCGGGGCCACCATTGCCTTTGGTGTTTCCGGCTTGTTAGGTTTGGGATTGACCACGGACAAATTGAGTGAATTCTATCACACGCATGTTCCAAAATGGATGGACTACACTGTGAAAGGTGGGTTTGCATACTTGTTTGCTTTCCATTTCGGAAATGGGATCAGGCATTTGATTTGGGATGCAGGTAAGGGGTTCACCATCAAGGGTATTTATGCCGGTGGGTACGCTGTCATGGCATTGACTGTTGTGGCTGGTACGAACTTTTTCTTGAAAAGTTTTTGAGTAACCACCTAACACTAATACATTAGCAGTAGCGAGTAAAGTAATTACTACACCTAACACTATTACACGTAATACTATTATACATCACTCGCTTCGCATGTTAACTTGGAAAAAAGGTACATTCCCCCATTTGACTTGTGTTGGGAATTATTTATTTATATACAGACGTATTTATTATTAACTCTTAGAGATGGAGATATGACAAGTTTACATTATCAAGGATCCTTGGGTTATCCAAAACGGCTCTTGAAACAGTGCGTAAAATCTACTGACCAATTGCAAGACCTGCAACCCCAAATTACATCAGTCACCTGACTTTGTGTCAACTTTTTGAAAATTCGGAAGTGAAAAACCGCACAAAAACATCCAGCACAATTGGTTTGCTTTGCATGCAACGCAAAAACAATGGCCCGATGTTTTACGAATGGAGTTTTAAACGCATCCCTTTGCCTCATCTTTTAATTTTTTTAATTTTTAAACGTAAACGAGATGCATTTCATGTCTTACGTAAAACAGGTTGTTGTTGTGTTGGAGTTTGTATATCAATATGGGTGGCTTATGAAGCCTATAGAAAAGTTTAAAGAAAACAAACCACTTGAGAAAACACACACACACACACACACACACACAACATGGTCCCATTTATCGGCAGATTRTCCATGACAGAATGGATATTGTTATTTTTGGTATATTCTGAAAGAATATGCTCTTTTTTCATAAACAACTTGATACCGTCACCGCTGATACGGCTATTACAAGCTCTWGCAGACACYATAATGAATTTGATATCACTTTTGATACCGCGATCCTCTATTGGGAAAACAAGGGTCGAAAGCGAAAAGGACAAGTTGGTGGACCTTTTGAAACATTCGGCAAGCATCAARGAAACCATTCATTATTTGAATCCAGAMATCACTATTGAGGARCACGTTGTGGTGACAGAAGACAAGTACTTGCTTACATTGCACAGAATTCCACCTGATCCTACACGAGAATGCAAAGGRGTAGTCTATTTGCACCACGGACTTTTGATGTGCTCGGATATATGGATWTGCCAYCATATCGATCCAATGACCAAAAACTTGCCCCTATTGTTGCACTCTTTGAAAAATTACGACGTGTGGATGGGAAACAACAGAGGAAACAAGTACTCCACGTATAATTTGAACTACACGATCAACGACAAAAAGTTTTGGGATTTCTCCCTTGATGAATTCGCCTTGTTTGATATTCCAAACAGTATTGACTATATCTTGAAAACAACCAAAAAATCGAAAATCTCTTCTATAATAGCATTTTCCCAAGGTTCAGCACAGACTTTTGGTGCCTTGAGTTTGCATCCAGAATTGAATGAAAAAGTGGAAAATTTCATTGCATTGGCACCAGCAATGACTCCACCAGGTCTATATAACAAGATTGTTGACACATTGATGAAAACGTCKCCTCAGTTGATTTACTTGTTTTTTGGGAAAAGAATTTTGTTGAGTTCAGCAAACAGAATTTGGAAAAAAACACTACCAACAAGGTTGTTCAATATGGGAATTGAAATGTCAACAAAGTTCTTGTTCAATTGGAACAACCTCAACATTAAACAAGCAAGAACTATTGCCTTTAACAACTTGTACTCCCCAACATCGGTGAAATGTGTTGTTCAYTGGTTCCAAATTTTGAATGCACAGAAATTCCAAATGTTTCAAGAAATATCATTTCTGGGCAGCACGAGTGGTGGTAGTCAGCAAACAAACCTTTTCCACCCATTGTGTTTCCCGACTTTGACCAATGTGAAAATTCCAGTGCTATTGATATATGGGGGCTCAGACTCCTTGGTGGACATCGAAGTGATGAAGAAAAATTTGCCAAAGGAACTCTGCTTCCAAGTGGAAATTCCAAAACACGAACACTTGGACATCATTTGGGGTGATCACTGTCACACAAAAGTTTGGCCCCATGTTTTGAAATTCATGCAGTTTTGGAATGAAGACTTCAAAAAATCATACGAAAACGAGTTGTTGGTAGAGGAAGATGAACTAGATAGGCAAGCACCAGCAAAACATTTGTTGAGYCATGAACCACACCAGCAAAACAGAGAGAAGGATCAMCGYCATAGACGCCATGCCTCAAATCCCCTGATGCACCAACCAGTGAGACGGAACTCTGATTATTTTTTGCCCTTTGACCACGAAACAGAAGACGTGAACAAATATTTCGCACGCGAAGACGTCACACCAACTCTTGTTTCCACCACAGAGTACGTGGACTTGAGACAGCACTTGTCAGACAGAACCTTGGACTAGAAAACAGTGGTGAGACTATGGTAGAGCTTCTCAATCATAGYCCACCTCAAGTATGTAATGCTCTTTATCTTTTAATAATTAAAACATGAAATCAAAATTACATATTGGTCTTGTCGTTTTACGCGTCAGACACTTCTTCTAAGAAACAAAACGTCAGCCGAAACGAAAAAACAACAACAAAA
>LPNM01000006.1:1185813-1199346 GCA_001747045.1 Hanseniaspora osmophila | reverse complement strand
AAAAAAAAAAAACAAAAAACAAAAAAATATCCTRTATTYCAAAACTTGAAACGCGGAGATCTTTAAAATTTCAAATAMACAAAGTTGATCTCTTGAATAAAATTTCTTCAAAARATAAAGAAGCACACAAMAGCAAACCATGTCYATTACTGTTGGGACCTCCCAAAACATAAAGTCTATGGAAGACGCCGTACAAGCATTAATTGAAGTGAGACAGAACATCAATTTCACAGACATCGAGCGAGTAGCTCAGGTGAAACACCGTGCCGAGGCATTRAAAAAAACCCAAGAAGAAGATATTACKAAACTTTCAGCTCRRAACTCCACTTTGAAACAGGAACATGACGATGTGTTGGTGGCTTTGCAAACTTTGCARTTGAGCGACAACGGGCAGAGGCAGCGTGGTAATAACGACAGCGCGGATAACGCTGAAGATAAACGCCTTGACCTGGAGATTGAAGAGTACACTGAAAAAATTGAAGCCCTGAGAGCAAGTATTGATGACATGAACAGTGATATGGACAAAGGGTTGGAGGAGATTGCCAGATTGAAAACTGTCAAGGAAGATATAGTGCTGACAAAACAGCGCAATAATGATAATTACTCTAAGCTACAAATCTACAAAATGCTAGGTCTTTTGCTCGACTCGGAGAACATGGATCTCTACATTAAAGAGGACGAGGTTATAAACATACAGGAAATTTTAAACCTTCCCGAAAACAGCAGGTCTGAGAAGCGGGAAGAAATATGGAATTTGATAAGTGGAACGCAGGAAATATGACTGCAGCTACAGAATCCGTATGGCAAACGCATGGTTTTTATTTAAAAGCGTTCTAGCATATAAACAATTGCTTTTATGTACAGGATATCCACTAAATTTATKTTTTTTWAAAAAAAAAAATACAACAACTTGTTATGATGTCCATTCACATGTATCTAGGCTGGATTCTATTTGTCACTTTTGTGAATTTTGGAACTCTATGCACGGACTTTCTGTATCCTTTGGAGTATTTACTATAAAGAGAATACTTGTTCTTTGCACTCATTTGGTCCTCTGTCAAGTAGTGTTCTCTACTTTGTAATTTTTTCACAGATTCAACTTTCGGAACAAGGAGTTTGCTCATGGAAATGGCCTCTTCGTATGCAACACCTTTGGCTTCACATCTGGAGATATGCAGTCCCATGGTGATATTTTTCACGGTCTTGTCGACTAGTTGTAGTCTGGCTCTATGTTTTGCTTTCTGTGGTTTCGACATAACTGGTCTAAATTTCCATAGTAGACCCCCAAGAAGGGATTGTGTTGATTTAAAAGCTCCAAACATACTGTGGTTTGTCTATGTGCAATGTTGGCCTTTAACAATTTGGTTTTCGTGCTGGATAAGGTCTTTCTTCCATGCTTTTTTTTTTTTTTAAGATAACTCAAGTCACTATCATTGTAGGTGYTAAAAATTTTTATTCATTACCRTTGATATTTTTTGCTGTTATGMAATAATCCGAGATGCCAAAAACCCGAGTAACAATATTACCACAAAAAAAAAATCTGAGAGTCGGGTAGCAGTGGGTTGGTTRATTGTTTAAAGATTGATATAYTACAAGTAGTTACTGCACTCARAAAATGGGAACAAGAAGGTACCTGGATGATAGCCTTATGTTTTTCAATGTTTTACTGGTGGTGCRRRTCTTTTTTTCATTTTATTTTGGACTCATTGCTTATGTTGAAAATGTGAGAAACACGGTTTTGATACTAAAATRGAGGTTGTAAAAAATACAAGCACAAACTAAACCTGGYCTCTACAGTGGGCTWATGCTAAGCTTGARATAAAAAAAAAYGWAGCTTGTGTTTGTTAAATGCCGTTTATTATGGATTATTACARAGATGTAATATTGTTTACTTTTATACACTACTCATTAATATTTCTCAAGCCAAAGTCATCTATACTCCAATGCCAATATCAACTATAAAAATAAACATTAAAAATTGAACTACCCGACACATAAGTTAAAAACTGAAAACTAAAGTTTTTTAATATCACGTGCCATAAGATGCTCGTTTAACTGAAACTGAAAAAGATAATCTGTTCGAATAAGCTTCTATGACAACTCCTTGATTAACAAAGATTTGTCGTGTACTAGAGGCCTTCATGTAATATGCAAAACTAAGAAAGACAACAACCAGCGTTTCTCTGTTTCTCTCTGTTTCTCTCTCTCACGCACACACGCACAAACACACAAACAAAACACTCATAGCCAATGTCAGACGCCGAAAACACACAGGGTAAAAGATTGCCATTATGGGTCTTGAGTCAAAACGAAGAGCACAAAGCCAGACAGAACTTGAAGAAAATGGCTTATGAAAAATGCGACGAATATGTCAAGGGGATGGTAGAGTGTTCAAAACAGCACGGCTTGAAAGTTTTTCCTGCGTGCAACGGTCCAAGAGATAAGATGGCAGAGTGCCTTTTGTTCTATCAAACAGACAAATACTTGGATCAACAAAAAGATCTGTTGGTTGAAGAAAGAATATCAAATTTGGAAATGCAATTGAAAAATCAGCAAAAACAGTAGGAGCCATCTCAAGTGAACCACCAATGTTTCAACTAAAATTTGGTTTGCAGAATACATGTTTATCCAGAACAACGAAACAAGAAGGATCATCACCAGTAAATACCTSCTCTATGTGTAGAAAAAAAAATAGTCGCCTGGGCTATATAGTTTGTAAATAGGGAAAAATTCTTTTTAGATATATGAAACGAAACAAAACAGAGTSTTGATGGTATTGTCAAAATAAATCCATCAAATCTTTTGTACCATTATTAGTCATGCCAGTGTTTGASTTGGAGACAGGTTTAGATTTCGAAGATCCAAACAAGTCATTCAAGTCATCCAAGGGAGTGCTAGTGGAGGGAGTTGTTGGAGTTGACGGATCAGTATCAAAATCTAGCAATAAATCATTGTTTTTGGAAATCTCTAGYCTGGCAATATCAGCTARCTCGTTCATACCTTTGCCTCTCACTATGTTTGAATGTTCTTGTAGAACCAAATCGTTATTAGGTCTGAAATATATTGTTGATAAAGTTGATAGTTGTTGCAACAAAAGTTCCAATAGATGAGGCGGAAATTTGTCAATCGTATTATCTGTGGTAGGTACATGTATTTGCGTAAAGTCGTTTATTATATTTTCTGCAACATTGGTGCCGGTATCTAGAGATAGGCATCTCCAATACATCATTGCCATGTCTCTGATATCTAACTGATTGCTTTCTTGGGTGGCTTTTTGTAGAACAGTTTGCAGCAAAGACTCAGAAAGGTATTTTTTATTTTTGAAAATAGTCAACAACAAGGCCATTTGTGTCATTGATTCTTCTTCATTGAAAGAATCCAAATAGTATTCTAAAACAGTGGCCAGTTGTGAGTTCCCGCCAAATTCATTTGGATATTCACCTATCAACCAAATAAAATTGCATTTTCCTTCGTCTTTGATCAACCTATCTTCATATATTGTTATGGCGTACGAGATAATTTGTTTTATTGATGTTTTGTATGCAGTAGTGGTTGTGGTGGCTGCAGTTGAGTTTCTTAACATGGAGCACAAGGCTATCAACACATCGTCGTCGTCTTGACGCATGCTCAACTCTGTGGTCATAAAATCGATAACCGACGGAATCACTTCTGGAACCTTGATAGCCAATTGCGACAAACATCTGATGACCTTTGATACCAATTCTTTGTTGAACTCAGTGGTACTATAATCCTTTAGTTCTTGCAATACAGTTTGACACTGTTTCAAATTGTTTGGCAAAACCACTCTGACCAAAATTTCCAATTTTTCCATTTTTATGTACAAGGGATCGTTATATTTCAAATAAAAAATCCTGTATTCTTTGGATAAAATTGTTGGATACTTTTCCAATATRATCCTTATGTTTTTCAATGCAACATATTGAATTTCAAAAGGTGTACTCATTATTGAAACTAGTGCAGTAGCCAGCTTTTCCAAAAAACCATTTTTCTTGGAGTTATTATTCACAAAGTTCARATTTTTCATCACAACTTTCACAGAACTCAACACTACGGATGGATTTACATGCTGGAGATGTGGAACCACCCGATCAATTATCTTCAAGCTTTCACTTTCATCATGAGCTTCATAATCCGCAATTGCCGTCAAAATGGTGATTCTTGTCCATTCACTAGATTCATTCAAAATATTCAAAAACTTCATGATATTATCATAGACAACCTGTTTGTAGTTGATTAAACTTTGCAATTCCATACACGAGGCTAGTGCATTCCCCAAAACAATGGCATTATCTTCGTTCCGAATCATTGGAATCAAATCGTTTTCCATCAAGTTCAAACACAGCTCTTTGTTCAATTGATACAATTTTGCTACACATATAACAGCTGTTTTTCTGACGTACGGATTTTCATCTGCCAAACACGCTCTCAAAGGAGATTCAACATACTCTATAATCATGTCAACCCTGATCATGCACATGGTTCTTATAGCCATGCACCTGATCAATGGATTAGGATCCGAAGCATCGCTAACAAATGTATTCACAGCAAGAATACATAGTTCCGGATGCGAGGTTGCATAGTTCATCACATATAGATACACTAGCTTTTTTTGTTCAACATCACTGGTGGCCATGTTTCTCAAAACATCTGGAAATAACGAGGACATATCTTTGCCCATGGTCATATGCTGAATTGTTTTTTTGATGGCATCCTTTCTTGTTTGCGGATAGGAAGAGGCCAAACAATCTCTTAGCTCTGTAGTGTCTCCTTTGGCAGAGACCTTAGGTGCAACCCTTACAGCATTGGAAATGAGTTTTTTCAATTTTTTATCAAACGGACCCATATTTAATGCAGCTTGTGTAATGTACTGTAAACTTTTCGCTCTTTTTGATTGATTTGCAAAAACAAAGATGAACTTCTTAGATTGCCTTCTTCTTAGGTTTTTTGATGATTTTGAGTACTCTTGGTTTTGTKCATCTGTTCTTTTYAAGAGTTRCACTTAAACTTTGTAACACGTTGTTTCTTCATGAGTTGYCTCMGCACCCTGGAAAACCAAAACGACCGTGTGCAAAACATAAACAACGGACTACATCTCGGTGTTTGGCGCATTGCAYATCTTGGACCATAYCACAACACGGACTACATGCTTTTTCGGACATTGTGCATGTGACCTTTAGAGATAAACAAACAACCCGGCAACAAACACAAAAAATTATGTGTSTCGTCAACAGTGAGCTTCYGGTTTAGGTAATTTACAACTACTGTGTGTATTTTTATGGTAGTTTYGCTTAGATGTCAGAAGAAAAAATTCCCACATCAAGTAATTTGGGCAAAAGTTGTAAAAAAAAACTTATAAATGTATGAAATGTTTGGGTGCAGAGACAATTTTGTGACCAGTATATCTCGTTCACTAYTAAGCTGGTWGAGTKGTGGCTCATTTGGCGCATTCTTCAGAACAGGTCTGAAAGATGCCCGCTAACACAAACATTTCTTTTTCATAACCACTTTGTTCGTTTTTCTTAGTATTTTTTTTTTTTTCCACAATCGTGTCACCGCTGCATCTTTAGCATAAACTTTTCACCTCTTGACATTAAAGATCTTTAAACAATTGCTTGACATGAAATTAAATATAGTTTACCCTTTTGGCATTRGTGTGCTCTTTCTATGAATCTTTTAAYTTAGATGYTTCTCTAKGKTTKTRGGCTGTACTTCTTCCAACGGAATATCAATCTTGACACRAGAAAAAAATAAAGAAACCCCAACTAGCACAAAATGTCTGAATCTAGAGAATTTTTAGTTTTGAGAGGTACCTTGGAAGGTCACAACGGATGGGTCACCAGTTTGGCCACTTCCCAAGCTCAACCAAACTTATTGGTTTCTGCTTCCAGAGATAAAACTTTGATCACCTGGCAATTGACTGGTGACGACCAACAATACGGTGTCCCAGTTAAATCTTTCAAAGGTCACAACCACATTGTCGAAGATGTCTTTTTGACTGCTGACAGCAACTACGCTTTCTCTGCTTCTTGGGATAAAACCGTCAAATTGTGGTCTTTGGCTACCGGTGAATGTACCACCACCTTTGTTGGTCACAAATCCGATGTTTTGTCTGTTTCTTTCAACGAAGCTTTGAACCAAGTTGTTACTGCTTCCAGAGATAAAACCGTCAAAGTCTGGAACATTCAAGGTGAATGTTTGGTTACCTTGATGGGTCACTCCGACTGGGTCACCTCCGTCAAAGCTGTTACTTTGGGTTCTACCGGTCAACCATTGGCTGTTTCCGCTTCCGCTGACAAATTGGTCAAAGTATGTTAATTGAATATTTCTGTTGCTAATAAGCAACATGTGTGGATTACCTTTTTTTCTCAGGAGAAAATGAATATGTGTTTGAATAATTTGGGGATACTTAGGATCACTATTTTGTTTTTTTTTGTCATAAATTGGAAATRAGKAGTTTAAAAAACAGTGAGTGCAGATAACGATTCATATGATGTTATCAATATTCTATATTTGCTACTTCAGAGGGGCTATCTACCCCAATGAGACTTTTCAATATCACCAAGATCTCTGATGTATCATTTACCCTTTTATGGGGTTCTTCTGCACTCATACTTTTTTGCACTTTTTTTCATTTCAAGCAAAAAACAACTTTGCGATAAGCAATCTCGCAATCAAACACTAATAATCACAAAGATTATCAAAAAGAATATCAAKTTTTACTAACAAWYTTYTATTTTACAAAATACAATACTTCCAAAWATCAGGTTTACTTTTTYTCGAAAAGTTGACACTGTTMTGGGATAGTCTTTTTGTGCTACTARGTTTTCAATAGTTCTGGGACTTGCAAGAATTCCAAATTGACTCTGACTTGATCGGTCACAACAACTACATCAACGCTGTTGCCATCTCTCCAGATGTCACCTTGGTCGCCACTGGTGGTAAAGACGGTCACGTCATGGTTTGGTCTTTGGCTGAAAAAACCCCAGTTGTCAACATTGACATCAAAGACGAAATCTTTGCTTTCGCCTTCTCTCCAAACAGATACTGGTTGGTTGCTGCCACTGCTTCTGGTATTCAAATCTTGGACTTGCACAACAACACTGTTGTCGAAGAATTGAAACCAGAATTCGCTGGTTACACCAAAGCTGCTGAACCACATGCTATTTCTTTGGCTTGGTCTGCTGATGGTCAAAACTTGTTCGCTGGTTACACYGATAACGTTATCAGAGTCTGGCAAGTTATGACCTCTAACTAAGTTTAATTTTATAGACAAAAGGTTTTTTGAATCAGTGTTTYYATATGCTGATTTGATTTCTTTTATTTTATTACATTAAATTTACTTTGGTCACTATGCATTACAAGACAAAAATACAACATGTTTTGAACATTGATATTATATATATATATTTTTTAAGGCAAAACAAAAACAAAACAATTATTACTGGGTTTACGAATTAATTGAAAATTTCACGGTTAACGTGGCTAATAACATACTCGCTCTTGCAAATTTCACATTGATCAATTCTTATTTACATGCGCTTCAACATAAGCAAAGCTATATATCTTGCTTGATCTCTCCTATAAACTTCATGGCTTTCTCATCACCCTTTGACAATTCAGGTTTGTCAAAACATAAAGCTAAACATTCCCAAGGGTCCTTGGCACCACCCCATTTCAAAACACTTTTTTTGAATTTTTCCCCCGCATCAGGTGAAAAAGGATCTTTTTTAAACAAATGGTGGTACACTTTTGAGGCAATTGCTCTGTCTAGCAAATAACTATAGTACAAAGCACCGTAACCAAACAAGTGTCCAAATTTACCAATCCAATTGGAGGAGTCATCGACCAAAATACCAAACTGGTTTTCAATCTTATGATATTCTGCAACTATATCAACGTTTTCATTTTTGGGATCCACCATGTTCAAATTATGCAAATGTTGGTCCAAATATGCCATTTTGAGCTGTTGAAATGCCTCTGTATACTCAAAACTGTTGTTATGCTCAAAGATCTTGTGCAACAAATTTGCGTCGATTTCTTCACCGGTGTGATAGTGTTTTCCGATTCGAGACAAAACTTTTGGATCTTTGGCAAAATGTTCCATCAAAATACTCGGAAGCTCAACAAAATCGGTCGTGCATCTTGTTCCACTAACGTTTTGCAGTTCGGTTCTTCCCAGCATGGAGTGAATTGCGTGTCCCATTTCGTGGAAAATGGTTTCGACATCGCTCAATTGGAGTAATGAAATCTGTTTYCCAGTAGCTCTCTTGACCACACTTTGAAAGTTGCATATAAGTGCAATGACTGGAAGCTGGTAGTCGTATGTTTTCCCCGTGGTAGATGAAGTCTCCTTCCCCATTTGAGTTAGGGATGAATTAAATGTCTCATTTTCAAAAATTCGTCTTGAGCAACTCACGGTAAAATGTGCCGGATTACTAGTTTTGCCCCATCTTTCAAATAAATCACAGTAGATCACTCCAATTAAATTGTCATTATTGGATTCGTCAACGACATTTAGTCTTCTCACTTCCTCGTTCCAAGTTTCCCCGTTTTGTGGAGCAACTGGTACAAATTTTACTCTATAGATTGCACTGAACAAGTCTGATAACCCTTGCATGACATTCCCCAACGAAAAATATTTTTCAATTCCATCTGAATAAAGTTTTTTGTTTTTGATACTTTCCAAAGTGACATAGTAGTCTTTATCCCAAGGTTTCATAAGATCGTTATCAGCTTCTCCAGCTCCGCTTTTGTCATTCAAAGACTTTCCAGTTGTCAGTTGTAAGTTGCGCAACTCATTTTCAGCCTTCCCCTTCAAGTTTTTGCAAAGGGAATTTAAAAAATCTAAAACGTTTTGCGGATTTTTGGCTAGCTTTCCGGCCAACTGGTAAGCCGCAAAATTAGGACTGTTCATAGTGGTAGCTAGCARGGACCTTAGTTGCAACAACAGTCTCAGTCTTTGAATTTGTTTTTTATCACAGCTGTGCAAAGAASACCATATCTGTTTCCGAATGGACTCATCAGGACATGCTCGTAGCAAAGAGTAGGCAAAATGACTATCAACGGGTATTTTGTAATTTTTATGAGTCAAGTCTTTTGGGAGCACTTTTAAAACAGCTGTCGGTGTCCCACTTTGGTCTAGCTTAGCACAATTGATTTTAACATAGTTGCAGGCAGCATAATCGGTGTTGTTGATGAAATCTTGTCCGACAACAGAAATTTGCTGGGATAACTGTATAAAACTGTCTTTGATTTTCTCGTTGCCCATAAAATTGCCTGATTTTTCAAAATCTTGCAGTAAAATAGTGCCTACTTTTATTTCCTCATCGGACAATTCTGCGTACACTGGGTGCTGTTTCTGCAAAACGGCTTTAAGTGTGTTACATAGACGCAAGTCTGTGTTCAAAATGTTCATAAACTCAAACATTTTTTCATGCACTTTTTGAGCTGCTTCCACAARCTTAATGTCTGGATGAGAAGACCGTATCAGCTCACTYAAGTCAATGACTCTGCATAGTATGTTGCTCAGTTCATCCATTCTTCTAATATAGTCTCTTAAACCTTCATGACTGTGATCATTGTGCATTTTGTCGACCAAATCTTGAGCTAGTTTCAAACAGTATTGTGAAAAAGTAAGAAGTCCTTCCGGAGAGGTGACATATTGGTTCTCGAATAGCCCAGTCGATCCATTCTTCTGTTGGTCCTTAATTTGCTTCCAGTATTTGTCATTGTCAAAGACCTGCTGGATCTCGGTTTTGTTAATAGCACGCGTTGCTGTGGCGTACGTGGCCTTGGACAAAAATAGCTGTYTTYTGAAAGGAACGCATATACGCGCGCTGGCCCTTATCACTGGYGCTTGTCTCAAAACATAAGCAACACCTGGTTTCATGTTTCACTAATATCACTTGTGTCTAGCTTTGAGGTTTTGAACCGGTAGTGACTTTTTTTKTTTTGTTGCTGTAATYTTAGATGGCATGTATGTGGCTATAAATTGTTCAGCTTGTAGATTGCGCTTTTTCCGAGTGTAAAAGCGYTTTTGCATCTAATCCTACATATCACGTGCTAGAATTAAGTTTTTTACTGTAAGCGCGTTTTTTTTGTTACTAAGGAAAAAGAGAAATTCATGAGATAGTTTTTGATTTAAATATGTGCATAGATGGTAGTTGGAAATCACAGAGATTGTTTTTGTTGTTCCGCAGTCATAGCTTTATTTAACTTTGCTAATTCGTTGTCAGCTTCATTCACCAAGTCCGTAAAGGCAATTTCACTGGCCATTTGCTTACCGTCATTCAACAAGATTTTGGCCTCTTGCAGGTTTCCCTCGTGAAACCGCAAAACACCCAAACCGTACTTGGACAACGCTATAGCTTGTCCAACGTTGGTGTCTGCAAGATCTTTGTAGTTGAATTTTAACCTTTTGTGCTTGCTGCTGAACTTGATAATCGATTCGTAGCATTCAGTAGCAGACTTGAAACAAACATCTCTGGCTCTATTCATCAAYCTTTGAACTTGGATTAATTGGTCGTCCGTGTTTTCCGTTTTGTTCGCCAACAATTCTTTGAATTTCTCTGGGTTTCTCTCCATAAAGTCCATTTCGTCTTCCATTTGCTCGACTCTAAGATATAGCAAGGACCCCAAATTGGCTTGCGTCATCAATATCTGACCAGGCTCCATCCCTGCCAACACCATCAAGTTCAAAGTATTCATCTTGTTGTAAATAGCAGAGGGCACGTCTTTGGTCGACAAACAAATTGCAGAGTATAAATCTCTGGCCACAAAAAACTCGCTTTTGAAARGGTCCCAAGCGTATGAAGACTTTTGATTCAAATCCAATTCCATGTATCCGTCTTTATTGAAATGTATGTTATTCTCGTCAACGACATTTTCAAATGGCTGAAAGTTGTAACCTTTGATGTTGAGTTTCGCTGCAAATTCGTTTGATCTACTTTTTTTCTTCAACATATCGTTCCTAAATTGTGTCATGTATTTTTCAGGCAACTCAGTGGACTTCATAAAAACTTCCTTTTCAGCCATAATGATGTGTGAGGTCAATAGTCTTTTGTTGAAATTTAGTACTGCCAAATCCACGTTTTTTGAGTTCATTTGGTTTTGGACAAATTTAATCAACACTCTTAAATCCTTTTGAATGTAGTGCCCTCTTTCCATTGTTTTGATTCCGTGAGGGTTCTCTGGATCATTTAATGCAGTATAGTATCTGTAACTCAACTCTAAATACAGTTTAGAARCTGCTTCAATCATATTTAGTTTTTCATACATTTCTGCAATCTTAAGTTCAATTCCGGTGTACTCATCGGACAAAGTATCAAGTTCTTCTTCTTTGGCCCTGTTTAAAGCGCTGATATAATACTCTAAAGCTTTCTGATGGTTGGGTCTGTTGTGGTTATCTTTGTTTTTTTCTCTTTCTTCCCAAAGACCTTTTCTTAACTCCTTGGCMACTGACGAAGGGAAAGTGTGTCTTGGCCAAGCGTATAGAACAAACGCAGAAAGACCGATCGTTATAGCCAAGACTGAGCGGAAAATCARAGTTTTGCGCTGTGTCTTTGCATCATCCCTTTGCTGKTGCTGGTGTTGCTGTAGGAGAGTCGGATTAATGACTTGTGGAGACTCGGCTGCCTTCTTTTTGTTGAAGAGCCATAGTGTTCTTTGAAAGGTAAACACCGGTCTTTTGAGGTTGCTCGAAGCACTGGCAAGTGCCCTGGACCTTAGAAGGGTATTCGTGATAAACATTTTTTCCTAAACAGGTACTGACAAATGTTGGATATGCAGCTTTTGTGTTTTCTCAGATCAGTGTTGTTTTGGYACTTGGTAYCAGATAGACTGAATCTTTGCAATATCCGCTGAATTACTGTTGTTATAAAAAGGGTAACATTCTATAGTTAGCCCAACGGCAAAACWTGACAAAAAAACGTGAATTTCAGCTACCAAGATGAATTTTTTTTCTTACCCGCTTTTCATTTTTAAAATATCGACCAATAAGAGCGTTCATTTAGAGTCAGCATATATAAGATGCAGTYAATGGGTRAKCGAAGTTAGGTAATTCAACTAGTGGCTGGTTACCTTCATCACGTTTTTCTGGTGCAAGTTGAGCATCTGACCTACCAAATACAAACTTCCAAAAACAACTAGCGGTTGATCGGCATTGATCTTGTTAAACAAGGCAATCGGTATGGTGGACTTTAAATTGTTTTCAATCAAAATATTCTTGTCTAAAACACATTGAGCCACATTTGAATATAGCTTTTCTGCCGACATTGTTTTGATCCACGGCATGTCCGTAACGCTGTCAAACTGAGTGATTACTACAACGTCTTTTGGCCTTAAAACATTTTTTAGGATACCCGAAACGTCTTTTCCCTCGGTCATAGCCAAGACAAACGTCAATGAGGTAGAAGGTCCCTTTCTGCAATGGTTGTCCAAGTAATCACCCAATTGCTTGGCACCGTCTTCATTATGAGCACCATCGAGTAGGACTGGTGTGTTTTTATCCTTTGTGTACTGGTAGTCCAGTCTTTGAAGCCTACCGGGCCATTCCATGGTCGTCATACCTTTTAGAATATCCGTTTCCGTTAATCTTGGAAGGTGAGTAGTTTCTTTATGTAAGTACTGTATATTTGATAGTGCCATTGCTAGATTCTCCTTTTGGTATCCGGGTGCGTTTTGAAGCAACTTGGGGTCAACATCTTCGACATTGACTATCTGATATGGAACGTTTTCGGATTTGCATTTGTTTGTAAGAATAGTTTTAACAATGTTGGTGTTATTGCCGTTAATAAACACTTTACCAACGTTGCGTTTGATAATTCCTGACTTTTCAGTAGCAATTTCTTCCAAAGTACTCCCCAGTAAATTGGTATGATCCAAACTGATTTTGTTCAAATTGACCACAAGTTTGCTTTCACCAGGAATGATGTTTGTGGCGTCGTTCTCTCCCCCAACACCGACTTCAATTATAGCAAAGTCAACTTTGTTATCATAAAACCATTGGAAGGCCACACATGTAAGCAATTCAAAGTTCGAAGCTTGTATACCATGTCTTGAATTGATATCATTCAGCACACTCATGTATTTCTCGTAGTTTTGCATGGTGATAGGATTGCTGTTGATAGTGATTGAGTCTGATGGGTGTATTAAATGAGGGGAGCAGTATTTCCCCACTTTATAGTGAACCGATTGTTCCACAAGCCCACTGTCGTTGTTTTTGGATGCGTTCATCAGGATTGACTGCAAATARGAGCAAATGGAGCCTTTACCGTTGGTGCCGCCAACATGAAGAACGTTCAAACTGCTCAGCAATTTTGGGTTTGGTGAGTGTTCAATAAGCTGATGGATTCTTTGAAGCCCCAATTTGATTGACATTATTATCGCTAAAAGCAGAAGTTCACAGTGGTTTAGTTGCCTTTTTTTTTTTTTTTTTTTGAGYTGCTTTTAAACTTTTTTTCTGTAGTCCTTCAAGTTTTTTCAAACGTACAGTTTCTGCTTGCATCTAATCAT
>LPNM01000006.1:1171431-1182393 GCA_001747045.1 Hanseniaspora osmophila | reverse complement strand
TTTTAAGCGTGTAGTTTTCAAATGATTTTGATTGTGCTATTATGGGTTAGTCTGTTTGTTGCAGATAAAGCTTCTTCAATTTGTGATAAAAAACTGTTTTACAAGTATTAGCCAGAAAGGACCTAAATGATTAAACCCAATTGAATAACTTGTTTTCGATGGAACTCGAACACCAATATCRCCAAACGTAGTAACAATGGCAAATCAAACATGAAGCGACATCGAGATAGACCGAGAGCGGGAAAAAAAATAATTAAAACGCTCAACCCGAGAGCCCAGAATATTTCGCAGTGCAAAGCGGAAAAGGTTTAAGCGTAGATCATCATTGTCACCAAGTCGGAAGTTGGTATCAAAGAGGTTCACCAAAGTAGATGGCATTAAAACTGAGACTTTAAGTTACAGATCAACAAACGACGGTGGRATATCGTGTATTTGCTGATACCATTTATRTTGGYATCATAAATGAAGAGACTYTTTTAGTTTTTCTTTTCAATTTCTTTAACTCTTCCACGAAGAGCGAATTAAAGATGCACAAAATCTAGGAATATATCAACCCAACTYAATYYAAATCAAGCCGGTTCAATATGGCATTTATTGGCATGTCCGCTTCTTGCTTTTTGGATGCATTTTTTGCTCATGAACTTTGCGCAATCACAAATTAACAACGACTTCATACATTTGTTCTTTGTACACCCASACACCCASACACCACACACCATTATAATTCAATTTTTTGGAGTCTGAAAATTCTGGCCCCAAATCAAAGTTGTTTTCCGGCTCARTTGAACAATTGTTGATGGAATTTAGAGTAATATTTTTGGGGTCTTGACGTACAGCACGTATTTTTGGCACCCATATTCCATCGTCCAGTGCCATATTGATATTTTTATTAATTGCAAATGAGTTGCAAGGTGAGTTTAAAACGCCTACTTCTTGCTCTWAAGGGATCCGAAAAAAGAAATATCATATAGTAAACCGTGATTTTACAAACGCAAATGAAAAACAACACTTTGTTCGATACGAATGAGCCAACTTTGCATGATAGGGAGTATGGTGACGTCCATGTGATGGGCAACAGTCATTCTCACCATACACCTGGCCATGATCCTGCATTGGAAACAAACGACGACCAGTCTCACGCATTGGTGTCGTACGAGAATCAAAAAACTGGGCTAGAAGAGAATGCTGTGGATGAGCACACCAAAAGGTACGTGGACGAAATGTCGATATTGGGTTCTTCTGCAACTAATCATACAAACGAGAAACAAACAACGATGCTCCTGAACAAGAACAATTCCACTAGTGACGGCAATGGAGCTAGCGAAACCAGCATGGCACAACCTAACACAGTGGATTCCTCGTTGATTCCAYCAAACATCGATGACCATATCATGAACGGGAGTTCATCAAACAGTAATGGATTCAATGCGGAAAATGCGCCAATATCGGAAACTACRCCGAAGGCTTCAAATACCAARCCGCAGCCTAGATTAACTAGCAGGGGATGGTTTAAAGAGGATCCATCTCGTGAAATTGACTTTGTGATGCTTTTGATTGATCAATTAACATGGACAAACTATTTGAACTTTACATATGCTTTGAAAGTATTGAGAGACAACTACCAGTATCCATTTACAGATACAAAAACGTTGAAACATCGATACGATGAGTTGGTTAAAAAGTACTTGCAGAAAAAAGAAGCATCGAATACTTCAACACCGATGAACGAACTCGATAATAAAATCAAAATCTTACTTGACAAAAAACAAGAATGTGATAACAAGAAAAAACGCAAGGTGGCCAAAAACAACCGTGATATGGGCCATATTGCTGCATATGTATTGAATAACTCGAGTAACTCTACCCAAAATCACCCTTCGATAAACGACCCTCATTTTCAGTCTATGATGACAACTCCCTTTTCTGGAATGAAAAGAGGTTTAGCGCATGTGGAAGAGTTGCAACCTGCAGAKGCATTGTCCTCAGAAAAACTTTTGAAAAAAACCAAAGTTGGAGCTAACGAATCTGTGGCCAGCTCGTCTGATGGTAATTACTTTCACGAACATACTGACCACAGTCATGACCATTCCACACCAGCATTGCTATCTTCGCTACAAACTCACAATCAAGGTCATCCGACAAAAATTTTACCTGCAAATGGAAATACCTCTGTTATGCAGAGACTACAGAGAATGGAAAATAAAGTTGATGGGCTCACAGACGAAATCCAAAGCTTGAAAGAACTCCTTGAAAAAATGGCTGCACAACTATTTTCTTGAGTGTTGCTCTTTATATAATGCTTGTCTGCTAAAGCCAAAGGTATGGAGCAAGAATCGAAAAAACCTTTATCTCACTTTTTTTTGTTTTAAAAAGTCATACATTATTACAGAGCACTAAAAAAGAAAAATGGCAAAAGCTAAATCATATACACTTTCTGTCGCAAATGACAAATAGGCATTACCAATCGTCATCGTCAGAGTTGGCTTCATCTTCTGATTCATCTTGTCTCACTTTGTTTGCACGGGCTGCAAGTGCGTTTGCTAAACCAGCTGAAAAATCTGCTCCTGCCGGTGCCGCATCTTGCTGGACTTGTACTTGTTGCACTTGTTGTACCTGTTGTACCTGTTCTACTTGAGGCGCACTTTGTTGTAGGGGCTGAGAACTTGGAACTGAAGCTGACTCGGTAATCTCAACAATATAAGCACTAGGAACCCAACCTTCTTTTGACCCATCCAAACTTTTGGCCAAAGACCACCCACTTGGTTCATGTCTCGAGATGAAAACAACTTGACCAAGAGCCAAAGGCATTTCACTTGGAGAGCCCGTGCCGACAAAAGCATATGCTGCTTTGTATTTAGGATCTTGTTTTTGAGCAGGCGGTGGTGGTGGTGGTGGTGGAGGCCCAGGCTTATTTACAGCTCCATTGTTAACAACGCTCGACTGAGCAGCAGTTTGTGGAGTTGGCTCTGCCCGTGGCTGAGCTTGTGGTTGAGGTCTGGCTTGTGGTTGAGGTCTGGCTTGAGGCTGAGGTCTTGCTGCTGGCTGGTTTTGTTGTTGTGGATGATAAACACTTTGAGCAGCGGCAGCAGCCATTGCAGATGCATTGGTTCCATTTCTTTGTGAGGAGCTGGGAGGTGGAGGTGCAGGATTTTTAGATTTTCTTGCGGGAACTGGAGCTGCGGGTTTCTGAGCACCGTTAACCTGCGAAGAAAATGGGTCAAGGGTCTTTTTAGGCGATGTTACCGTGGTCGTTTTGACCGAGGTTCTAACTGTTGTGGATCCGTTGAATGTTGAGGAAGCCTTCTTCATAGGTCTCTTTTTAGATCTCGAGTTCGCAGGGTTCCCCTTTCTAACTGAAATTGTGCTAGATTTGTAAAAATCACTATTTAAAGGAGCACTAGCGTCAACTTTTGATTTCACCAAATGCACTTTTCCAGGTTTCTTTTGATACTCAATGTTTGGTCCAATTTTCACTTGAAGCTTTGGATTCAATTTTTTCATGTGTGTGATCAACTCGGTTTTGAAAATACAATTGATCAGTGGATCTGGTTGAGCAGCATTGTTTACATAAACACCAATCCAATCATCTTGTAGGTTTGTTAAAGAAACGTTTCCTATTTGAGTGAGTGGAATTTTGTGGTCAACTGTGTAACTGATTTGGTTGTTCAAAACAGTTTGACCCACAACGTATAAAACGCTTTTGGTCAAAATGATAGTTTTAGGTAATCTTTGAGCACTTCTCCCAAATTTAGACAAAAGCGCTTCACCTTTCATGGAAAAAACCACAAACTCACTGATACCAGCTTGCTTTTTGATAAAGGACCCTTTGCTTTTTGGCTCATTGCAAGATAAGTAGTCGCCCATAAAGGCCCTGTAACCCAACAAGGACATTGATCTTCTTTCTTTTCTATACGCCAAAACTTTGTCTGTACCATAGTCCCTCAATTGAACGTACTTGTTACCAGACTTCTTTTCTCTAATAGCTCTTTGAATGCTTGCAGCAGCATCAATTCTTCTTTGCAAAAATCTTCTCCAAGCCCTTTGGATTCTTGCGGCCATATTATGCCAGTATTTGTCTCTCATACTTTCCAAAGCAAAAAGAGTTTCTGGAGTTTTGATGAAAACCTTGGTGACACCGACTTGGTACTCTGAGATTGGAATTCTGGCATCTTTCAGAATTTGGTTACATGCCTCAATTTCGTCACCTTGCCAGATGTAGTCACCCGCGTAAGAACATTTTGGTGATAACAAATAGAATCTCTCGACAAATTTTTCAAAAGTTTGTCTGTATGCAAAACCTGATCTTCTAATACGGACATTTTCTTGCAAACCCAAGTATTTGATTTGGTGCAAAACTTGTTTTTCATCATAATCCTCAGGTCTTTTTGTTTGATTTGGTTTGATTGTTCTTATGTAGGAAGGCGTGGTTTTCGACAAAGTTTCAACCAAAGCGTTGGCACTGGTAATGATTTTGTCACCTGCCGTTGGTGGTCTTCTTTTACTTTCGGTGTTTACAGTGTCTGGAAAGATGGTTTTCAAAAAAGCGTTGGAAGTGGTACTAATCAATTCAACCAAATCTTTTTGCAATTGGTCTTTGTTTTTGTCAGAAATCCCCAAAACATCGTAGATAACATCACCAGCATAATGYTTAATGACAAACTTGTTTTGTCTCAAATCAAAATGCTTGTTTGAAGTAAACAAATTCAATCTTTGGGMAAAAGTTTGATCAGCTGCAGAACTATCGGCATGTGCAGTGGCAACAGCATCGTTCATGGCAGCAAAAATACCAGGAGGTCTTCTTGCTTCAATCAAGTCACACACAACCTTGTTGTCAAAATATTGGATAGGTGTCCATTGAATTTTTTCTCTGGCGTATTCTTCTTGTTCCGATTTCAAAGTCAACTGAATGAAAATTTGTTGTAATTTTTCATTCACATAATTGATACACAACTGTTCAAAAGAGTTTTTTTCAAAAATTTCAAATCCGTAGATATCCAAAATACCAATGGATTTATCACCCCCACTCAGAGCACCTAGAGAAACGTTGACTCTCGACACAATCCAGTCAAACAGATTGTTGTAAATGGCTTTGGCCAGAGCATCTCTAACAGCTGTTGCTTGCACTTTGTTCAAAGGAACATGGTACACAGATCCTCTTTTCATACCGTGATTGGTTTCCATGATTCTTTCAACCAAACATTTGGTCAAAATTTGATTATCGACTTGCAACAAATAAGCAACAAAATCAGTTACGCTGGTGTCTTTGACTTGAGAATTCCCTTCGTCATTTTCAACAAAAGTCACATTACCAATCCACAAAATCGCAGCCATCATTCTGAAAATCTCATCCTGTTCCTGTTGGGTAACACCAATGGTGTTCATGGCCTGCAAAGTAGCTTGCCAGTCTTTCAAATCGTCAATAGTATCTGCTGTGGTACATGTGGCCGTGTAAACGTACTGTTCAGGTTTTTGAACCCCATAAATTTGTCTATAATTATCAGATGCACCTTTAGTAAATTGATAGAAAATGTGGAAATTTCTTTCATTTTTGATTTGAGACACAACTCTTTGCTTTTCCAACAAATAATTGGTGATGTTTGCTGAAATCGGATCAAAGGTGGCATTGAACTTAATCTCCAAGTATTTCCCGTGTCTGGAAGAATTGTTGTTTCTAAGTGTTTTAGCACAACCAAACGATTCTAGCAATGGGTTGGTGGCCAACACCATGTCCTTGATCTTGGTGATGGAATGCTGTTGGGAAGAAGAAGCTGCTGCAATGTACTGCATGATTCTTTTGGCGGCTTCTGTTTTCCCTGCCCCTGACTCCCCAGAAATAATTACCGATTGGTTTTCATTGTAAGCTTTCAAGTTGTAGTACATGGATTCCGCAATGGCAAACACATGTGGAGGAACTTCCAATCTGTTTTTCCCCTTGTATGATTGCAAAACGGCGTCTGTGTAGATCCCTAAATCTCTAAAGGGATTCACTGAAATCAAGACATTCCCAATGTACGTGTAAATGATCCCGTTCTTGAATCTTTTTTCCAAATTCTCATTGATCGATTCGTTGCTGATCTTGGTCAATAGGGTTAGATCTGAAACCCCAACTTCTTTCTTCTTGGTCGTATCAAAGGCAGCTTTCTGAATTTTTTTGGCACTGCGCTTTTCAGGAGCGGCCTGGTTCTTGTTTCTGGCACCCCTCTTGATAATAGCCATGCTTGTCTTGTGTTGGGTTTTTTGTTTTGTATGGTTGTCGGAAGTAAGTTGAAGGCCTTTGAAGGTTAAATTTTCCAATTAAAGGTTCTTGATTTGCTGCTAAGATTAGATTGTATGTGTGTTTTTTTTATTTTTTTTATTTTTTTTTATTTTTTTTTATTTTTTTTTTTTTTTTAGAATGTATTTCTCTATGGGGCTGGAAAGTTGCATTATTAATTGTATGTGACCAATGTTTTTCTGCGCTGGTTTGTATGTGCGATRTTTTTTTTTGTATGTTTTTTTTTTTTTGTTTTTCGTGTGGCTTTTCATTTGGCCAAAACGTCATTTGACAAAAATATTGACATATTTTGGCTGGGTAATGGAATRAGATGTAGATCTGGAAGACTTTACAACCAGTTTAATAGCCAAGTCAAAGGATGGTAAACAGMGTCATTATAGTGATTTSAGGAAACTCATAARCAGAGTCCTTTGATATCACAGAAGCTACCAGTTCATATGTCTTTACTTTGAATATAAATCAAAAAAAATAAAAAAAAMAACTTATACATAACTTATATTATACAAAAGAACTTCATRATGAAGACGAGAAAAAACAAAAACAAAAACAAAAACAGAACATGGAACACAAACTTGTAGTAGATACTGCTTCAAATCATTTTAATATTTCCCGTTGGTTCTCTTTTTACGTAGTTCAGCCATGTCTTGTTCGACTTTTGCATCGTACGAAATAAATTCGTGTAGACCTTTACCACCAGGCACCATTGGCAAAACGCAAACTTTTGGTTCAACAATGACTTCTAGCAAAATTGGACCCTTGTTGTATTCCAAGAACTCTCTTAAAGTTTCTTCTGTTTTGGTTTGGTCTTCCAATTTCAAAGCTTTCAAACCCATCCCTTCAGCGACTTTGATGAAGTCTGGGTTGGTGTGATGGGTGTGGGAGTATCTGTTTTCGTAAAACAATGACTGCCACTGGGTGACCATACCTTGTTCGTCATTATTCAAAACAACAATCTTCACTGGRGCACCTGCCTGGGCAGCACTAGACAATTCACCAATGGTCATGTTGAAGGATCCGTCCCCGTCAATGTCAATGACAACGGCATCTGGTTTACCAATTTGGGCACCAATGGCGGCTGGCAGTCCGTAACCCATGGTTCCTAGCCCACCACTGCTCAAAAATGTTCTTGGTTTGGTCCATTTCCAGTATTGGGCAGCCCACATCTGATGCTGACCGACACCCGTCGTAACGATAACATCTTTGTTTGGATATATTTCTTCAGACAATCTACTCAATTCAGAAATAACTGTTTGAGGTTTGATTTTGGACCCTGGGGTTTCTTTGTTATAAGCCAATGGGTATTCTTTTTTCCATGCATTGATTTTTTTAAACCAAGCATCTCTTTTGGCAACTTTATTACATTGTGGAAGCAAGTTTTCCAAATTTCTTGTGGCGTCCCCTTCAATTGGAACTGTGGCTTCAACAACTTTGTTGATGTTTTTAGCACAGATATCAAAGTGGACAATACCACCTTCACCATTCAAAGCGGCTTGTCTTGCAACAGGAGCAAATTTGGTCAAACTACCAGTGACTCTGTCATCGAATCTGGCACCAATTGCTAGAATCAAGTCGGCGTTTTGCATGGCCAAATTGGCTGCACCAGTACCGTGCATACCCAACATGTCCAAAGATTTTGGATCATTTTGATCAAAYGCACCCATTGATTGCAAAGTTGTTGTGACTGGAATTTGGCATTTGTCACTCAATTCTTTCAACAATTTTGGACCTTCTGGGTTGTTCAAAATCCCTGCACCACAGTAGATGACTGGGGTTTTAGCCTTGTTGATCAATTCAGCGGCTTTGGCAATGTTTTCCAAAGTGTATTGGTTCATTTTTTGTCCAGCCAATCTGGACAAAGTGCTTGATGGCAAAACGGTGTTTGTTGGAATRGCTCTTCTCAAAACCCCTGCAGTAACGTCTTTTGGCAAATCAACTAAAACTGGTCCAGGTCTGCCCGAGGTGGCAATTTCAAACGCTTCATTGATTCTTCTTGGCAATTCTTCAATGGTTTTCACCATACAGTTCCATTTGGTACAAGATCTGGAAATCCCAACAATATCGGCTTCTTGAAAGGCATCGGTACCGATGGCCGATGTTGGAACTTGTCCGGAAAAGACGATTAGTGGAACACCATCGGCGTAGGCGTCTGCCATTGGAGTGACAACGTTGGTGGCTCCTGGTCCAGAAGTGACCAAGACAACACCGGGTTTCCCAGTGGCTCTGGCGTACCCTTCGGCCATGTGTCCTGCACCTTGTTCGTGTTTTGGCATGACAAAGTTGAAGGCTTCGCTGTTGTAGATGGCATCATAAACTGGCAAAATGGCCCCACCAGCGTACCCAAACACAGTGTCAACGTTATGTCTTCTCATCATTTCTTCAAAAATTTGTCCACCGGACAACCCGATAAAAGAGGAATCCATGCCATTTGTGCTGGCCAGATCGTGTTGCAAATTTTTGGTTTTGTTCAGTTCATCTTCTTGATCGAAGCTTGGTGCCGGTTGTGGTCTGGATGCAGAGGTGCTAGTGGAAGTGCTAGCAGAGGCAACCGTAGAGTTATATCTCAAAGTGTTGACGGAAACTGCTGGGAAAGTCTTCATCATGGATCTTGTGTTGCAGTTTCTCATAATCATTTTAGAAAAAGAACGTTTGGTAGCGTTGCTGCTACTAATGCATTGCCTCATCATTTTTGTTGTTTGGTTTTGTGTTTTTGTGTTTTTTTTTTTTTTTTTTTCTTTGGAGTTTTAGTGAGAAGAGGAGGTTGCATTAGTGTGAGAGAAATAATAAACAGGAAAACAAGAATATATATACCAGAGTGGAATAAAGATATTAGTAATGGAGTAAAGTTGGACAAACACAAAAAAAGAGATCAAGGAGTCATAAATGAGAAAAGCCAACATGATGAAAAGCGTAAAATGTGGGAAACGTATCCGCACAGACAACTCCCAACAACAACTTATATCCACAAACTTTTCTCGAACTTGGCTAAACTTCAGATTGATGACTCAACGAGCAATCCTATATGTGCTTTTATGAAATTTTTCACCCCATTATGATGATTCCGAGTGTGGAAGATCTAGTGAAAAAAAAAAAAAAAAAAACAGAACAGAAAACACACAGGACAAATTGAGAAATCGAGGTAAAAGCGGCATCAAAAAGAAACGATACCGGCGTTTTTTTTTTTTTTTTTTCTTGGATTACTCATTTTGGCTAYCGCACCGGTGTGTACTGCGTGTACTAAGTTTTTTGAGCAAAAGGTGGCTCAAACAAAAATGCCGAAATAGGCATTTCATTTGGCCTACCTTGAAAAAAAATATTCAAAGAGCGGAAAAAAAAAAAAGAAATTCAAAGCACGGGAGAACGGAGAAAGCGGATTAATATCCGATCTTACACAACAACGTCAAGTCGCGTGATATATTAGCACGTCGTATTAGTGTCGAATAAAAAATGCGTCAGACGTTTTCGGAGAAAATTACTACTGATATCGCAACACCTGATACTTTYCATAAATCGTGCATACTTGTTTAAGAAAGAGCAGGTATATATTATATGAGTCATACAAAGAGTATAAGCTTAGTAAGCATCTAAGCACCTAAGCATCTAAGCAGTTGAAAAGTTAGTTCACTCGCTATTGCTCATGTMATACTACTAAGTGTAGTAGTTCAGTTCTCTTTCACAACCAGAGCAACTACACCGCTGGTTTCCATGAACGGAATAGGTTCGTGTTTCAACACTCTTAGAATAGATCTAATCACGCCTTCGTGACAAGTGATTGAGATCAGTTTGTGGTCTGGATGGTGTTTTTCCACGTTCCATATTTGGTTTAGCGCTTTTTCCAATCTCAAGTCCATTTCGCCGTCCAGCTCTCTGTGGTCTGCCTTCCACAATTGGTCCTCGTTTGAAAATCCGGGCTCGTAATCCATATTGATTGGCCATTCCGGCGAGTTTTGCAACGTCATAAACCCAGTGGTGTCGGCACTGTATTCTTTAATGGTGACAGCTTGTGGTTGTCTTTTGTCACACGTGTGCTCACCCAATGTTTCTCTTAAGTTTTCCAAAATGTGCAAATCCAATGAATGTGGTGTTTTCTTTGTCAATGCTGTTTTTTTGGACCACGAGTATTTAAACGTTTCTAAACATCTTCTTAGTGGAGAACTGTAAAAAGCATCAGGCACAATATCTGGACCCAATTCTTTTTCAAAAATCAAAGAACCAGTTCTTTCGACTTGCGTGATCCCAACAGGAGACAAGTGTGCGTCAAACCACGAACTAGTGCTGTCCCCATCCAGTTTCGACCAGTGATTGTCCCAATCTTCTTCACCATAGTGTGCATATGCAATGTTGTGAAACCCTTGTCCATGTCTGGCCACCAGCAACACTTTGTGGCCTTTTGGCAGTTCTTGTAGCAGTTTGGCCCAACTCATGTTTCCATCTTTGAACTTGGTGTACGCATAGTTTGTTTCAGGAGAGCAAGCCAAGGCTCTGTTGCTTTCAAAAATGTTTGGGATACTGACTAGCATTATTTAGGTTTATTTTTTATTTTTTATTTTGTCTTGTTTGATTTTTTTTGGACTCTTTAGGGTTTTAGYTGTTRATAAATCGACACTGTATTTCCATACTAGATAACAAGTGCTTATAATAATGTTCTCACCAGAAACAGCCGGTAAATACAAATATGTGTGTTATTCTTT
>LPNM01000006.1:1156087-1171331 GCA_001747045.1 Hanseniaspora osmophila | reverse complement strand
TTACTTTTTTTTGAACTCTAGTTTTTGAGCTCTTATTGTAAGCGGATCTATATACCCCGCTTATATAATAGTATCATTACCCGACACTAACTTACACAAAAAAGAATAATTTAGTGGAATCCGTAAGCACAAAGTGCACAAAGTGCACAAAGTGCACAGAAATGTACCACCACGTGCAAGGCCATTTGTTTAATCAAAAGCTTATCGTAGATGTGGCATAAACGTGTGTAATAAAATAAAATAAGTACATAAATATTTAAATCTCATTAATCGGATAATGAYTTGACGACATAAAGTAAGTAAACTCGTATTCCTAATTAAATAAAGTCATTTCAATCAACTAGTAGTTAACCCTATTATTTGGYTCTCCCTTTCTCATCGAGTCATACATCTTTTTAAACTCGTTTTGTGACATATGTTGCCAGTCAACAGTCGTACTGCCTTGCGAATCCATTGATGCGTCTGAACCTCTTCTGTCCTGTGGTGGAATGCCTGTTTCTCCACCCATCTTACCCATATACTCGTCTTCGCGCACCAGCATGTTCCCACWCTCTCTATTTAACTTGTCATCTTCTTCCATCATCTTGTTGAACGCTTCCGGGTCGTTGCTCAAGCCCTGGGCCTTGATCACTTTATCTGCGTTTGAAGGCTCTCTGTACTCCTTGGCATACATAAACATCGTCCCACTTCCCGTGTTGTTCTTGGATCCTTGGTACCCGGTGTTTGGGTCTGCGTGTTTTTTTGGATTGTGTACACTAAATGCATCAAATATTCCCATTTTGTCTAGTTTTGTTGTTTTGTGGTTTTGTTGTTAAGTGTTTTGTTGTTTTGTGGTTTTGTTGTTAAGTGTTTTGTTGTCTTGTTGTTTAGTATATTCTACTTTTCAACTAACCYATCTTTACAAAAACCTTGCTTTATATACACACGAAAGATAAGATTGATAAGATCATCCAAACAAGATCCAACGTAATTCATATATTTACTAAGGTAAAAGGAATTAGGGGAACACAACCTTAAATATAATATTATACATAGGTATGTCATCCATCCCTTTCTTGATATTAATCACTAATTAGTCATCAATCATTTAAAATGGTYACACCRTGTAATGTTGCTTAGAGAAGAACAARAAAAATCGGTWAYCTTTGACCCGTTGATAAAGCTCTTATCTATCAACTGATAATGTGGGGTAAAAACGGTGATTGMTTAGTTTAGGGTCATAACCTGATACGATATAAGGTTTTTTTTTTTGTGTTTTTCTACTTATACTCGATATCTCATCGCCCTTAATATTTCCTTTTTTTTTTTTTTTTTATTCTTTTTTTTTCTTATTGTTCGATTAGTACTATTCGCTAAATTTATACTATCGGGTTCCCTTAATCCGATGATAAAAAAGTGAGAATCTACCTTAGCATGACGTATAATAAATAGATTAAACTATGAATAAAAATGGTTAAATGATTTTACTATACAATATAAAATAAAAAATCAAAAAAACAACAACCCAGACATCGCACAGTCACTCATATATTGGTAACTTTAAGTTAATACTTTAAATACCTACTTCATGAGCAAAAAAAGAGTGAGAGCGAAACATGTGAATATATCTAAATATATGGTCAGCTTTTGTTTGTAAGATATAAAACATATGCATATCTAATGCTATAAATGACTATTGGTAAACGCATCTTAATAGCAAAATTAATACCATTATTGTTCAAAATAATAAACTACTGGAAAAAAAAAAAAAACATCATCTCAATTATTCTCCTATACACAAACTTATACGTATCTCATTAATTCACTACTTCACGAGTGCAAGCGAGTAGAGCGGGTGTAAGCAAACCGAGTAATTATATATATTGTTTCAGGGATTATTGGCAAGCGCTGCACGCCCTTTGAATTCTCGCTCCATTCTCGCTTCGCTATCATTCGCTTTGCTCATGATAGCTTGGTCTCACTCAAATTAGCTAACACTCGCTTCGCTATCACTCGCTTCGCTCATGATAGCTGCGCTCATGATAGCTTGGCTCACTTGGCAGTGTCCACAACGTATCTCCCCAAAACTTTTCCTTGTTCCATTTCCATAAACGCACGAGGTAGCTCAGACAATCCAATGATTTTGATTGGTGACTTCACCAAACCTCTAGAAAAAAAATCAATGGCTTCTCTCGTGTCGGCTCTGTTTCCGACATAAGACCCAACAATACTAATGGATTTCACCACATGCGAAAAAACATCAGATTTACAAACGGCACCGGCTGGCAACCCAACAAGAACAACAGTTCCGTTGTTTCTAACATATTCCGTGGAAGCTGAAATTGCTTGTTCAGAAACAGAAACGTTGATCACACCGTGTGCACCACCATGAGTAGCTTCTTTAATAGCTTCCACAATGTTTTTTTCCTTTGTGAAATCAATATAAATTTCCCCACCACACTTTTCGAAAAGTTCTTGTTTCCCTTCACCCCCATCAATTCCAAGGACTCTGTAACCCATGGCTTTGGCATATTGAACAGCCAAAGAACCCAAACCACCAGCAGCCCCAGAAATAGCCACCCATTGACCAGCTTTCAAATTGGCAGATTTCAATGCTTTATAAACAGTGACCCCTGCACATAAAATAGGCGCAACTTCAGCCAAATCGGTTTCTTGAGGAATTCTTGCAGCTTGAACGGCATCAGCGGTAGCATATTGTTGAAATGACCCATTGTGAGTGTATCCAGATAAAACGGCATCGGGACAATTGGACTCGTTGCTGTTTTCACATGCTTCACAAGTCATACACGAACTTTGCAACCATTTAATCCCGGCATGGTCCCCTATTGACCAATTTTTCACTTCAGACCCCATTGCAACAACAACACCAGCACCTTCGTGACCCCCGACCAAATATGGATCAAAYTTCACAGGTAATGGCCAATCCCCTTTCCAAGCRTGTAAATCGGTGTGACACACCCCAGAGTATTTGACATTGATCAGTAATTCATTTGGTTTTGGTTTAGGAACAGCAATGTCCTCGTATTTCAACGGACCGTTGTTCTTGTAAAAAGTCACCCCTTTTTGGATGGTTGGAATGGTGTATGTGCTCTGCAGTCTTCTTAGCACTAATCTGTTTGTGGATATTTTCGATGTGTTRATAAAAGTCTTTAACATATTTGTTTAAATTGTTTTTATTTATTTCTTGCTCTTTGGGCTTTAATCTTTGTGCTTTACTCTTTGTGCTTTACTCTTTGCAAATAACTCAAGAAAAACACAAGAAGATGAGCACTACTATCAAAACACGGTTTAAACTTTACGATTTATATATATACACAATTGCTGGAACAACACCCTCCATTCGCACCAGGAAGTCGTAAACACCAGTGCATACAACTTCTTACAAAGATCCAGGATAGACAAAATTTTCCAGACTATCAATGGTTCGAGTTACCACCACATTTCAGCGCGGCGCAATTGAGGGTATATCCAAAGACCAATATGAATAAATGGCAAAAAAAAAAAAGATAAATTCCAATACCAATTGTCTCAAAGAAACAGACTATACATCGATCTTTGCAACAAGTTTACACCGTTTTTCCGTTTGGAAAAATAATTATTCCGATGGCGGAAGAATTGATACGGTCTTGTAAATTGTCATTTCAAAATCTCGTGATTCTGATCCTGTGAATTATGCTTCTTTTTTTCTTTATTTTTTTTTCATTATTTTTTGCATCGGGAAATGTTTCCTTTGTTGTTGTGGTTCACTGTGGGTGAATACAACCAAGTGGCCGAAATTTTAGGTGCGTTTTAATTGTTTTTTTTTTTTTGGTGCAGGGTTTCTGAGTGCCAGCGGGTAACTTTCTCATATGAGGCAATTGATCTGAGTGAGTGACGTTAAAGTGTCTCTCGTTTAAAATGGACTTTAGGAGTATTGTACYAAATAAAAGAAGCTATATGGATCACCCACAAACAAAGAATTTGAATGACAACTTGAGTGACCTCGCCATGAATAATGGAGCCTGTTTTTGGGTGAATCAGGGCTTGATGATGATGATGATGATGATGATGATGATGATGATGATGATGATGATGATGATGTGACTGATGATAAAATATCAGTAYGCGCTCGCAATATCAGAGTATAGAGCACACCTACGAGTCATCTTTTTTTGTGCATTTATCTCCTCGTTCCTTACTTTCTTTACTGTAGCGCAATTCTATCAACCGTTCTTATCAAAAGTGTAAACAGAAAAGCGGGGGATCCAAGAAGCTATCGCAGGTTTACCTACATGAAAAACAATAACAAACTATTTAGTCATTTGAATAATAAACTCATGTATATATATATATATCCGAAAACTTCCGTGCTTGACACCATATCACTCAGTCAAGCCRCCCACACTCAGGTGAAATTCCTGATCATGTTGGAGATATTTTTGTTAAACTCTTGAAACTGTTGGCGGTCCTCAGGCTCACTCGTGCTTGTGAACTTTTTGGAAATGACAATGACGTTGTCGTCAATCTCCAGTTGAAACCTGTATAGCTTGCCATCACCCGAGGACGTGCAGTTGTACTTGATGTGGTTGGGTTGCACAATGTATTGTTTCATAGGCTGATATACGATATTATACTTATTCAAATGCGTTGTGGCCAACTCATTCAGTTTCTCAAACGACATTGAAGTATAGTGCTGTTGCTTTTCTTCAAGAATAGTCGGGTTTTGGACACGTCCACTATTGTGTCTGGATCCAGACGCATATCTATCATTGGTCGACTCGGCACGACCAGTAGACGAAATGCGCCTTCCCAACTTGTTGATCATTTTACTAAACCAATTTTCTCGCTTTGCAGTAGAATTGGTTGACGTGTTGGACGAGTTTCTTTTGTTTTGGTGAACAGAGTCCTGAACGTTTACATCATCCCCAGGGCCTGGGACAACAGTAACAGTGCTGTTGTTAAAGGAAACTTTGGCGTTCTTGTTTTTGCCATTACTGAAAATAGTACTGGCACTATTATTATTGCTGTCGTTTCTATTTGTACCGTTCTTACCGCTCTTGTCAAACCCGCGAGTGTCATGTTCATTTTTGGTAGATTGATCAACTTCAAACAAGGGAGAAATGGGGGTAGTGTTCCCGCTTTTATTTCTGGACTTTAGATTCGTAATGCTAACTTTCTTTCTGATCGGCTTGCCGTCTTGGCTGTTTGTCATCTTCAATGAGAATTTTTTGTCCTCGTCATTATCAAACAACATCGTCACTCGCTTGTTTTGATTCTTTTCCCGTTCGTTCATATCAGCAATCATCTCAGCAACAGGATCATCTTGGTTGAGTAATGCATGTGAAGAGTTTTTGTCAGTGTGCTTGTGTTTACTAGATGCACTTTCTTTCAATGCGTTTGAATCTTTTACATTTTGATTCACCAGGTTTTTCGATAAATTCATAGCAGTCACACTGATTTCCATCAAACGTGAGTTTTTTTTAGAATCTGGTAGCTCTTCATTGTGTTGGCTTTCTGTGTTATTAAAATCCTTGGATGAGTTGTCATCAACGGAAGAAAACTCATAATCGTCTTCTAAAATAGATCCGATAACCTCGTTTTTCACCAAACCGGCAAARTTTTTATTACCAAGTTCAGGTTTTTTGTTTTGAYGTTTCAAATCATCGTCCAAATTTTTGAAAGCTTGTGCCATATCCAATGATGATTCTGAATGCTTGAATTTTAAAAACTGTGTTTGTCGGTCATGCTCAATCTTGCTATASGTGTCGTCAAAATTCAAAAAGGARTACGTGTTGTCGACACCATTTTGAGCAGTTGAATGATCAAAATTCAAAAATCCATTGTTTTTTTTATCAGGGGTAAGCTTGAATTTAGCAATGATTTCTTCACTAGTTGCGGTTGGCAAACCATTAACAACGTTGCTACTTTTGGCAGCCATTTCATCATTAAGCGCATTTATCAGCTGCGTATTCAAAACTGAATCTTTCGTGGCATCTCCAGCAAGCGAGTCTCTATCATCAAATTTTATGTTGCTCGAGGTGGACGTGTCTGTCAACCGAAACTCAGGGTTTCTCAAAGTCGCTTCGTTTTGGTCATTATTGTGAAGTCTGTTCACATACAGAGACCCTCTAACATCAACAGTTGCAGCAGTGTGGATAATATTTGCATTGACATCATTGTAACCAAAAGAATCTATAGACGCAACTTTCCGATGGGGAATGCTCATTTTGCTTCTTTCACTACTTTCGTTAACATTTGAGTCGTAGTCACTTCCATCATCAGAGCTCTGAGAAATAGATTTCCTATTGGCTTGAATGTTTTTCTGAAGCAGATCTCCATCGCTGTCGTCGATCGTATTGTCCCTACTATACTGGTAAGCAGAAGAAGAAAAAGAACTGTTTCCTTGCTCTAAATCTTCAAAAACATTTTCATCAATCCTGGGAACTGCCTGCTCGGGAGAATTTTGCAAAGATACCAAATCCGGTTTCCGAACGCTCACGATTTCCGCTGTTTCAATTCTAGAAGCAATGGTTGTTTGGTCCCAAGGAATATCATTTCCAACCTGTTCATCGTTTTGTGTTGTGTTATGGTCGAAAACCTCAGCTTCACCTGTCGCATTTTTTTCTTCCCCGAAATTGATCGCTTCGATATAGGAGGACAAATCCTGAAACGTGGTTGTTGTCTTTAGAGCTCCCGAAGGCATTGAAATCATTCCCAATCCTGTTTTGTTGTTTCCTGTAGAACGTGGAAGTTGAGACTTTCTGCGGGACGCGTTATTATCTCTATCTGAATCAACGTCCGCATTCAATGGACGATTCCGTAGGCCACTGTACCGTTCATCAACAGTCTCAACAGACACATCCTGTGTTTTTGTTCCTGCCAAAATCCGCCGCTGTATRCTGGAGTTMTTCTTTAGTAATGTCGTCAAGTTTTGGATTGTAGATTTCTTTAGTCTAGGATCAAGACTCAATCTTCTAAAATAGTTTTCATCAGYAGTTTGCGCRRTCATAGGACCTACAGATTTTTGCAGTTCCTCTCCCAAAGATAGTGTCCCATTTCTATCTTTATTTGAGGCGTGGTTAATAGTGGTGGTGTTGTTGATGTTTGAGTTYGTATTCTCTTCTTTATTAAAAGAACTGGCAACCGCTTTCAATGTTTCAGCGCTTCCACCAATTTCTTTTGATTTTTTGAGATCCAGCGTTTCTTCATTAGTATCCAATTCGTTACGTTTATTAGGCGAGGTTGCCTCTTGTGTATCATCTAAAAACAAAATTTGTTCACAAAGTATCGCAAATTCGTTTTTGTATTCTGGAAGAGGGTTTTCCTCGTTTTCAACGTAGTGATCATTAATCAGATAGTTTTTCAAATTTATCGATTTTTTGGAAATCGAGGTCAAAGAGTACAGCGATCTTTTACTTTGAGAAGAAAACATTTTGTTAGGAGAATAATGGTTTGAGGAAGGGGACCTRAAGAATCTTCTTGGTGAAACCGGAATAGACCCATTGCGAGAAATCGCTTTGTTTGACAAAGATTTGGATAACAAAGTTGGTTTTCTAGGAGACTTTGCATGCGCACCGCTGATTCCTAGCCCAGGTTTGCTKGAGATGGAACGAGAAGCAACAAAAGATCTAACACCGCTATTTGTTCTGGTCATTGAGGATGATTTATTGAGTTTGACATATGAGTCGACACGTGAAATCAAGGATTGTCTAGAGGAAAACTGTGACTTTGGTTTTAGCAAAGGAGCAGATGGTTCTTCTGCTGAAACACTTTCTGTTGAAATGGCATTGTTACTGTTTTCTTGAATCTTGTTTTCATAGTCATTTTCAAGTCCTTGGTTTTCGTTYYTTGCAGACAAAGCAGGCAGAAGCTCCGATGTGGTTGAGCTAGAATCGTATATCGAGGTTTTATTAAMGGCTTGTTTTTGTTGTTCTGCGTTGTTCAAAGCATCACTTAATCTTTTCTGCTCTTGATTCAAGTGATGCTGTTTCACCTGATACTGGTACAATAAAGAATAAAATATTTTTTCATCAGTTACTCCTGATTTCAAKAGGTTTGTTATAATGGTGTTCTTTGAGACCCCGTGCCACAATATCTGCAAGCTTTCCAAAATTGTCGCGTCAATTTCCTCTTTTGATTTCAGAGCTACGATTTCTGGCTTTATTGGRAGCTGAGATTTTTTGGTTGAACCAATTCTTGCGCTTAGATATTGGTTGCTGTTGTTGTTGTTGTTTTTGCTAATGTCGTAATTCCCGTTTGTTTCACCRTCGTCGTGCTCATCAGATGTCCTTAACATCTTGAAAATATTAGAGTTTGATTTGTTTTTGGTTGATCTTGAGTATTTGTTYAGTAACGGATGATACAAAATGTCTTCGATGTTTATTCTCTGAAGCGGGTTCACTACTAACATTTTGGATATCAGATCWTTGGCTTCRTCACTTAGTTTTTCAGGCATTTGGTATTGCCCAGATTGGACTTTTAGCAAAAGTTTTTTCACATTATTGTCGTTAAACGGCAAATGCCCACACAGCAAAGCAAAAAGGATGATCCCRCAAGACCACACATCACTGGAAGAACCGTGGTACTTTTTYCCTGTAACGATTTCAGGTGAAGCATAATGGGGAGAACCACAACTAGTTTGTAGCAATTTATCGGAAACTTCCAAAGCTGCCATACCAAAATCTGCRATCTTGATTTTTTTATTTTTCTTGTCTAGCAARAGATTCTCAGGCTTCAAATCTCTGTGGCAGATGTTGAACTTGTGCAARTACRAGACCCCTTCAATGATCTGTTTAAAATAGTAGACTGCCTCGGACTCAGACAGTTTGCCGTGCGATACAAGATAGTCAAACAGCTCTCCGCCGTCAACGTACTCCAGCACAAGGTACAGTTCACTTTTATTTTCCCACACTTCATAAAGAGCCATGATATTTGGATGTGTGACAAGCTTCATAATAATAATCTCTCTTTCAATACCATATGGAATTGGTGTTTCCTCAAAAACTTCTTCTGTGTGATTTTTTCCGTGATTTTCGTCAGTTTCAAAGTYTTTGTAGTTATTTGCGGCTCTTGATGAATGTTGGTCCACAGTCGTGCTCCCATTTCTCTTGTGATGTTTTTTGGGCACAATCTTGATCGCTGCCAATTGGCCAGTTTGCATATGTTTTGCTAAGCGTACTCTACCAGAAGACCCTTTCCCCAACGTTTTCCCCAGCTTCCATGGGCCTACTGTGTCTTTGTTTTTTGGTTTTTTCTTTCTCAGGCCCTGTGTTGATCTTTGCAAACGCAGGCCTTCTGATTTTGAAGCAGAGCGCATGAACGATGATGACGATGTTGATGGAGCYGCAGTTGYGTTTGAGGAATTGAGCACTTTGTTGTTTCTTCTGTAATCGTCTAAKRCTGGTTTCGAAGGRCACTGGGTGGCTGCGAGGTCATTTAGATTTGGAGTTTTCAAAGCGTCAAACATCACAGGATGGTGATATCAGCTTTCAGTTGTGCTTGTGCTCGGTTTATRTTCCTTGTTTYTTCAGCTGGGTGCAAGCTATAACAAAATTGAAGGAGTCAAGCTGTTAAATTTCTGATTGGAACYAAGTGAAATRCTAAAAAAAATAAATAAACAAAAGCAAAAAAAAAACACACCAATAAAATTATCGACTCACARAATCCTYAAACAAAGAGATGRTCAATTGGGTAGATCGATTCTAAATGTTTTTGGTTGTTTCGATTGTTGTAAGAAACTCTCTGAAACGCAATATTTTTTTTTGAATAAAGTGTTTCTGTTTACTTTTACACCACTGAAAATTCCAGTTCATTTTCTCAAGATCAAACAGTTTTAAACAGAAAGAAGGAGACTTTGCAAAAATTGTCGAAACATGAAAGGGACAACTGCATGTGACTCTCACTATGCATAGAACAAATGGCATGCCACACAATGCCAGCAGCTTCGATCTATATTTATCCAAGACTGTCGGAAAATCAAACATAAGTGATCATGATGAGAATTTGCCCTCTTTTCCATGTCAGTYTCAGCAAAGCTTTTTTTTTCCTTCTGCCCTGTTGATCAATAAAGTGGAAAGCWCATGATGTCTTTGATTCGACATCCTTGTATCTACAAACTCACAAATTCGAGAAGATGAGCTCTGTTGAGACGAGCTCGTACGAARAAACATAAATCTAGGCTCATTTTGAGTTTCACGTTGGGCAGTCATAAAAGTTTCATCTTWGTACTGTTCTAGGCTGCAGCTTAGCCCAGCGAGGGCTAAACAAAAAAAAAAAAAAAAGCAAACAAAACAAACAATACAAACAAATAAACAACACGGGACAGGAATTTRCACTCGCTGAAACAAAGCCATAAAAAGCYACGCCACACGTGACATGCCAGATGATTTTGCAACAAYTGCAAAAAATGAATTGCGATGTCAGTTTAGTGTTTATGCTGCWCTKGCACATTAACTACAAAATAAGTGTAWCCCCATCTGGAGAAGCGACCAAATAAAAAAAAAAAACARCAACAACACACAAACGGTAAAAAGCTCCAAAAGCATTTGAGTTTGCTTTAGATTTAGTCTCTGCTCTGCTTCATATCATCACTTATCAATGTTCAACATCAAAATCACACCTGAAATACGAGCACTAGCTGAAAAGCAACACGTAAAGTTAGACGACAACRAGTCTCTAAAGTTATCGATTCTTTTGGAAATAATAGAAAAAGACTCCCAGTTTTCCAAGCAACACGAGGATTTGCAAAAAGTCTTGTTTTCAGAGGACAATCCACTGACATTTGTGTATCCAAAGCCATATGTGCCAGGCAGTTCATACACGAAAGAGTTCAAAGAGCAGTTGGCAAGATTGAAGATGCAAGAAGAGGAAAGGGAGTACAGGRCCATGGTGAGCAAAACCGAAGAAAAGTTTTCTTTGAAAAACGGATTTCAAAATATCAGCAACTACTCACCTGATCCTGCAAACAAAGATGAATTGACTCCGATCGAAATCAACAAGCAGATCAAGGAGCAAGTAACAACCATTTTCAATATTTTGGTTTCTGTTTTGTCAGTGATCTGGGCAGTCTGGTATTGGAGCGGGAAATATGTTGGTGTGGGTTATAAAATTATTTTGTGTTTAGCCTTTGGTGTATTGGTTTTGGTAGCAGAAATTGTGGTGTACAATAGCTATTTACGGAAAATCGATGAAGCGAAAACTGTTGAAAGAAACAAAAAAATTACGAAAAAAGTGATTAAAAAGTATTCAGCAAAGGAATCAATGGTTTCGRTCARTAACGGAGAGTGAGATTGGRGGCTCTGGCAAATCTTCAATAGAGGTTTCCCTTTTTTGCCATATGGATGACTTTTTTAATTGTGGTAAATTCATCATWTCATTTAGTGAAAACACTTTTTGCAAACAAGCGTGCGTAAAAGGGTGTGATTGATGAACATTTTTTTGCAAATGAAGTGGCATGTGAAATGTGCCAGYTGGTTTTTTCGCATTCCAAACTTCATAGYTTTTGTAATAGCTCCATTTCAAAATGATAGCAAAAAGTTCAAAAAACCCAAAATTTGGCCACAAAGTATTGGTAAAAACAACAGACCCATTTTCATGAACTTGCCAAGTCATGTAGTCGCTGAATCTGGTTTGACCACTGGTTCTGATCAAGAGATCACATTTATTAGAGCTGTTTCCCAAAAACATTGCATTTGTCACACTTTCTTTGGTGATCTGTTCCAGGTTTGCATCCATTTCTGGCTGTGCCTTTATGTTTTTCACCATTGCATGATAGATATCGTTTTTACTTGTGTATGGGCAACAAATGTATATAATAAAATGTGGTTTTTTGTGTATGGAGTCAGCATCAAAGCTATCACTTCCATTTTCACACGTTTCAAGTCTTGCTCTCAAATCAGCATCAAAATAAGATTTGTCACCAACAACTTTTATCTGRCAGTTTTGGAAAAATTTGTCCTGCAACAGTGGAGACTTGGATCTCTCATTGAATTCTGTCAATTTGGCAACCAACAAATCCATTAATAGAGAAACTTCTCTTTGGGATCTGTTGAAGTTCTCAATGCTGAAGGCGTATACGGAAAGCGACTGGACTCCCAGCATTCTGCAGTAATAAATCATTTCCACCAAAGTGACACTCCCAACCTCGTGTCCTGTTTTTGCAGGATGGTCTATCCCCTTGGCATACCTTCTGTTACCATCCATAATAAAGGAAAGGTGTTGAGGAACAGATCCTTGGCTCAAAATAAGCAACAACAATAATTGGAAAGCAGACATTATTTGGGAGATTACCGGAAATGCCATGGCCATATAAAGCAGTTTCAAACAATTGCTTTTGCAAGATTTTGCGTTGATTTTTTGAATAAAAGCGGTGTTTGCATATTTTTTGGAATAAATTTCCTTAAMATGGTTATATCTGAAAAACACTAAYTTGCGTAGCATTTTARACAATTTGGTATGGGTGGTGGATCTCCTTTGATGATTTCTTAACGCCTTTGGCARAYTTTCATGACCATTTCAAGCTCAATATATATTTKTTTWCAAAGAAATGCAAACTYAATCTACTTGAGTTTTATTAATGCAGTTTCATGATCATGTTTTGGAATCATTTTTGSTTTTTTTTTAATTTTTTTTTTAATTTTTTTTTGGGTCTGCGTTTCACTCGGCGGCAAGCAAAATCGTACTTTTGGCTCTGCATCCTTTTTTTTTTTTTTTTCTTYTTTTTTTTATTTTTTATTCTTGTAAAGCTTCTTCAAAATTTGCTGTAAGGTAATCATTAGTCAAAGGTTTCTCACAGCTGTAGGCAAAATTACAAAGAGCCTTGAGTAATATCCTACTTTAGCAAACAAAAGCACACGCTCATGCAACAAAGAGAAATTATAAAAATTACAAAACTTTAGTTATCTATTTAACGTCCAATCAAGCAAATAGTCTTTTTTCCACACCGTACACCAGCTTCATGGTCTGTTCCATGAAAGTCAAACACAAGATGGTGTGAGGAGCAATTCTGAACAGCTGGGCCCCAAAACCTTTGTATAGAGCACCAATACCTTCAATTCTGACAGTTTTCACAAAACAATCAATAGGACCTTTGTACAAGTCCCCCTTTTGGTTGTAAACTCTTGTCAAAATGACATCCCATGGATTCATAACAACACCAACACCAATCCCGGACATTGTGGAGGAAACCAAATGTAGACTGGTCCCTTCTTTCATAATGTTATTTTCCAACAAAAAGTTTTTTGCAGCGTTGTAGATTGGCAATTGAACAGAGGAACCAGCACCCGTTCTCAAAATTGCAGCGTCAACCCCTCTAAACAAACCAAGGAAACCACCTTCTTTTTTGTAGATAGATGTCAAACCGTCAATAAATGAGTTGTAATGAGTTTGCTCACCAATTTTGATGGAAGTGGAAAAAGATTGCATTCTGGTTTTCACCAAATAAAGTGGAGACCCAATGATTGCACCAATTATACCTGAAAGTGCACCGGAAACAACGTTGACAGGAACGCTTTGCACTTTGTGGACGTCTTGACCAGCAAAAAAAACTCCGTTCAAAGTTGATCTGACAGGCTCATAAAACCCTAATCTGCACCCGTTCAAACCAATCTGATAGATGTACGCACAACTCAAACCTTTTTGCAAACCTCTGATACCTTCGTTTTTGTAGATAACAGACAATGCTTGAAATGGGTTTTTGTAGATTTTTTGATTGGTTGCACTCAATTCACCTTGAAGTTGCATTCTGGTTTTCACTAGTTCAATAGGGTTGGTAACAGTAACGGCAATACAGGCGGCAAGACCACCGGCAATGAAAGAGCCCGCTTTGGAAACTTTTTGTGCAGCAGATTTTTCGCTTTTYGGGCTAGTTGTTGGTGCTTTAGATTCACTCATTGTTGATTGAATGGTGTCCAAGTGAGATGRRGTTTTTTTTTGTTTTATTTKGTCTTGGGGTTTGACAGYATTTTGCTGAAAATGARACAGGAAAGGTCTGGAAAAAGGTCTGGAAAAAGGTTTATAGATAAGCTTTAGATTTTACGTTTCCATCATCAAAATGGGTATTATATTTATACTTACTACAGCGGGATTTAAAAAAAAAAGTAAGATCAGACCAGATGAAGAAAAAACAACAATATGAATRAATATGAATAAACATGAATAAAAATGATCAAAAATGATCAAAAATGATCAAAAATAATCAAAAATCAGACATGCAGCAGCTGGAAAAAAAAGCATGACAAAAAAAACAGCGCAAACGGCAGAAAGAAAAATAACGGTACTTAAATTCCTCAAGTGAAAGCATTGTTTTTGATCTGACTCATCTCGCCTGTCACCGGTTGCTGTTCCAAAGGATCTGAAAAAAAACGTAAGAACATGGCAGAAAAAAAAGAAAAAAATCAAGCGAATCAGTGAAAAAAACAAATATGTTGTTACTGTTTCACAAAACTTTATCTTAACCGGCATAAAAAACAAGGACAAAGCCGGTAACGGTATGACTTGAAAACTTTGCTTTTCTTGACAAATTTGATCACAGGGTCTTTTTTTTTTTTTTTTTGTTTTGGTAGTCTCGTGACACGCGCTCTATGTTTACTGTACGATTAACTTTCCCTCTAGAAACAGCTCACGTTCTAGAAAATCAGTTGGTTTGAGCAAAGATTGGAAAAAAAACAAGAAGTAAAAAAATAAAAATAAATAAATAAGAAATAAAAAAATAAGAAATAAAAAAATAAAAAAATAATGACATGTGCGATGGGTTTTTGACAGTGTTTTGTTAGGATAACTGTACGGATGGAAGCACCCTTTTTTTTTTATATTTTTTTTTTTTGTTTTTTTTCAGAAAATATTGTTCCATGCCATGAACTACTATAAAAAGAAGATTTCATACGTGTTGGCAGGTATTGGGTAGCATGTAAGATTTAAGAGAGTCAAACCGAGCGGCACAAATCCATGAAATTGTGATGGTGTCTATATTTTCATTGTCCGTTTTAGTTAATCCATTACTGTGATTTTCAAGCAATTGCAATGATTTCGATCCCATCACTGAGTTAGCATTTGCAGTGGCGTATCGATGCAATATAGGTTACGTAGTGAGAAGAGAATGGCACAATTCTTTCAGACACAATGATTTTCGGATATTGGTAATTCCAATGTTATTTGCGCGCTTGTTTTGAGATATCTACTACACCATAATTGAGCATGACCGTCTTTTACCCTGAGACGCAAATCCTTCGCTGAATAGTCGCGGGGTTCTATTTTTAGTTGTGTTTTT
>LPNM01000006.1:1121431-1155987 GCA_001747045.1 Hanseniaspora osmophila | reverse complement strand
AAGATTGGAAAAAAAACAAGAAGTAAAAAAATAAAAATAAAAAAATAAGAAATAAAAAAATAAGAAATAAAAAAATAAAAAAATAATGACATGTGCGATGGGTTTTTGACAGTGCTTTGTTAGGATAACTGTACGAATGGAAGCACCCTTTTTTTTTTATATTTTTTTTTTTTGTTTTTTTTCAGAAAATATTGTTCCATGCCATGAACTACTATAAAAAGAAGATTTCATACGTGTTGGCAGGTATTGGGTAGCATGTAAGATTTAAGAGAGTCAAACCGAGCGGCACAAATCCATGAAATTGTGATGGTGTCTATACTTTCATTGTCCGTTTTAGTTAATCCATTACTGTGATTTTCAAGCAATTGCAATGATTTCGATCCCATCACTGAGTTAGCATTTGCAGTGGCGTATCGATGCAATATAGGTTACGTAGTGAGAAGAGAATGGCACAATTCTTTCAGACACAATGATTTTCGGATATTGGTAATTCCAATGTTATTTGCGCGCTTGTTTTGAGATATCTACTACACCATAATTGAGCATGACCGTCTTTTACCCTGAGACGCAAATCCTTCGCTGAATAGTCGCGGGGTTCTATTTTTAGTTGTGTTTTTTATTTTTAGTTTTTTTTTTTTTTTGTCTTTTYCTGCCTTTTTTCTTTCCAGATTACTATGCTTCCTCCTTTTTTTTTTTTTATTTTCAAGTTTTTTTTGTTCGGGATTATTTTTCGCATAGTCGTGTTTTTTAAGCGTTCCGATTATACTCGTTCCGTTCCAATGACTATTATATCCCATTGTAATATGAGCATCCATTTGAAATTGAATCGTTATATCCATTATTTGAAGAGTAAAGTTTGATATAAGAAAGAAGGAATGTCTGAAGAACAATATCGACTCAAAACTTGAGCATCAGAGGATAATTCATACAAGTTCAATTCACATTTCGTGGCTTGACATTCTTAACGGATTCAACTAGGCTSTTCATTCGCATACTTTCTGTACTGAAGGCAGAAACATTATTAGAGCTCAATATATTAAAGCTCAATATATTAAAGCTCAATATATTAAAACTCAATATATTAAAACTCAATATATTAAAACTCAATATATTAAAGCTCAAAAAGCGAGAAAGTAAAGTACAGTTTTAGAACATTTATCATCAAGCCACACTTTGAATCTACAAAACGGATAAGAACCAAACGTATGAGTGACTTACAAAAAAATAGCTTGCTAGGTGATGGTATCATCTCGATACCTTTRCAGGTAACTTTTGCTGATGGGAAGAATGAAGAACATAAAAAGGCTGAMACTCCACATAATGCAGAAACTGCGAGAGAACAAAAAGAAACAGATAATATGAGTGATGAGTCGCTTAGCAATGCTTCCATTAAAGATGGGAAAAACAATACTGGTGAAATTGAATCGTTGGAGCACTCAGTCATCAATATGAATTTTAAAAGTGMATCAACACCAAAGCGAAAAACRTCCTTTCAACTACACGAACCGCAGGTGGAGCCGTACTGTAAAGATCAACCCAAAAACGAAATTGGWAAAAACCAAAGACTAGATAGTCTCTTTGAATCTATAGATATTCCAACTTATATTGAGCATTTACAAAACCCAGAGCAAATTAAAATATACAAAAAAAGAAAACACTTGAAATTGAAGAGACCACTCGTTTTGGTTCAAGAATTGGATGACAACATGCACGCYTCCGCAACACCTAAAAKCAATGGCACAGTTACTCCCGTATCTGCAAATTTTTCCGACTCTGGAAGTTCAAAAAAAAARAATACTGTCAATGCAGACTGTCCGAATGCTGTATGGTGTTTAGAGTTTAGTAAAGATGGATTGTATATGGCTACTGGTGCGAAAAATGGGGTTTGTACGATTTGGAAAGTTTTCAGCTCAGCTTTGGAAAGACTTAAAGTCAARAATGGGGAGTTTAGATCAAAAGACTCACAATATACCAGTGCGATTCAAAGAAAAAACTCAACATCCACCGAATCTTTACCATCAATGTACTCATTCCATTCTTCTTCGCCTTCACCAGAAAGCATAGAAGAATCGACAAAGACAAGCCACACAACAAGCGATGGAAAGCTTAGAGATAAAACGCCCGTTGGCTCATACTCACCAATATTTCTTCCTCAGCCCTTTCGTATTTACGATGCTCATAGTGCCGACATTCTTGACATGAACTGGTCCAAAAAYAATTTTTTGCTTACTGCTTCACAGGACAGGCTAGTCAAATTATGGCATGTTGACAAAAGGGAATCTCTTAAGCAGTACTTGCATCCAGATTTTGTGACCGGTGTAAAATTTCATCCTGCTGACGACAGGTTTTTCATAAGTGGATGTTTAGATCATTACGTGCGGTTTTTTTCAATATTGGATGACGAAGTGAGATATGAGTTCGACTGTAATGACTTGGTTACATGTTTAGAGTGTTCGCCAGGAGACGGAAAATACACTGTTGTTGGAACATTTAATGGGTACATTCTGGTTTTTTTGACTGAAGAATTGACACTACTTGCATGTTTGCATGTGTCAAAGCACGAAGACCTTGAAGTCATCAAGTGCGAAGAAAATTTGGATACAGACATGAAACCTAGCAATGCCGGCGGAAGAGTAATTGACCATATATCACCAGGTCCTAAAATCACTAGCGTCCAATTTTTCAAAGATCAAAATGGGATTTTGAAGCTGATAATCTCGTCTAATGATTGCAAAGTTCGTGTTTTTGATTTTGCGGAAAGAAAAACAGTTGAAATTTTGAAGGGAATTAAGGAAAAATTTGTGCAGTTGAAAGCCACTGCTAGCATCAATATGGAAGGAAACGCCTTTGTTATTGCGTCCAGTGAAGACCAATGGTTGCATGGATGGGCGCTACAGACTTCAAACTCGATGAAAGCGCGGGGCACACCAAAAACATCTACTAATGATCAACGGTCGCTTCTGTACTCTGGAAAAACAAGAAGCGGCTCTCTATCTACTTCAATTTTTTCRCAAAACGATAGAAACTCTAATAATGCTTTGATGAAGTCCAAAAATGAAGAGCCAGGGTTAGTGAAAAAATTATTCAACGTCATCACAAACAAGAAACAAACAAACAAAACCGTTAAAGGACTACCGTCGCAAAACTATACTCTCAATAAAAAACACAGCCATTTACCAGGATTGCACACCTCAACCAACACTCATCTTTTCGGAACTCAAACATTCAAAAACTCTACAATGATGTCGTTCCATGCTCACAAGCGCCCAATCACYTGTGCAACCGTTGTTCCAAAAGCCACTGAGAACACTTTGTCATTGTCCAACGATTTTTTGTATGAACTTAGTGAAATGTATGGTTTGCAAGCGGAAAGCTATCTTGAGCAGGAGGACAAGCCCATACGTAAAGCGAGATTGCATKCCTCAGGCTCGGCTAMCAGCCTGGCTTCCACAACTGCAATCCAAGCCCCRAGTCTCAATAGATCTGATAGTAACGAAAGCTCGGAGTACGGTGTACTTACTTCTATAACCGCTGGTGCAATTGTTGTGAGTGCTGATTGCAATGGGAAAATAAGGGTTTTTAGAAAAGACTTGCCTGATACGGTACGGAAAGATGTGCTGAATGCCTTGATCATGACGCAACATAAAAATGAAAACGCTTATATTAATCCATYATCCGGTCYTTTGCAAGTACAGTGCCCATCTCAAACAYTACCTCCTGACAGATGCCTATTAGCGCCAAACGGGTCCCAAAAGCCAAGCAGGAAAAATACACTCAAGCGCTTAACATCTATAAGTTCCAAAGGWAACAAAAATAGTACCTGTAGTTTGCATACTCTGATGGACTCTGTCAACTCATGCAGTCTTCAAAACTCCCCAATGCAACTAAATAAAAAATAAAGCTGCGTGTCRACAYCTTTATGCACGTTCGATTTCCGGACTTGTTGTTCAAGACATGGTGTTTTCGACGTTGTGCGAAARATGCATTGGCTTTGGGCCATGTGCGAGGTCTGGCACRAACACATTTTTGTTTAACTAGGTATGTAGTTCAAAAACACTCAATAACTCTTYAGGTCATCCAACTGTGACTAACGGTACATAACATTTGTCTGGCGCTTCGGTCATTTCGTGCTGGTGCRAAAAAAGACCCCTCGCGGTACCCGTCCAGAATAACTTTTTCAAGACCTATTCGTAATGATATCTTGGAWGTTTTTAAAGACGGTTGGAAACAAAGTCAACGCATATTGCAGTATGATAATCATTAAAAAAGGATAACCCAACTACACGAAACTGGAAAACCAAGGTTCTATAAACAATGCCAGCAACACCTATMAACTATCCTGTAAAGCCCGTCGACACCTTTATTGGGAGTTCGGTCAAAACGTTGGAGGCCAGTCCTTCAGACACATTGATCACGATGAAATACGATTTCAACAAAAAGTTTAAAAGTGTCAAAAATACAAGCGACAAAAAAGAACACTATAARACCTCTGTGGAGTTCAAAACATCCAATAATGCACTAGACCTTCATTAYAAGTTTTCCACCAACAAAATCAAAGAGCTTTCTAGGGTGCTAAGTGCGCTAGGCCCTAATGGAGTTTCCATGAACCCAGTAACCAACAAAGTCTTGAAAAAAAAACATTTTGTGGAAACCACATCYAAAGTGAATAAAAAGAAGAAATCGTCTTACTTGAAAAATTTGGGAAAATCAAGCAAAAAGCCAGTTAAATACTCCATCAAACATGATGCATTGTCGAAGCTGCCGGGCGCAGGTACTTTGCTTGCAAACACCGAAATAAAAAAGTATGTGGAAAGGAAGCCCATAGTTGCAAGTGGTGGAGAAGTTACCAAAGGCAAGAAAAAACTAAAATCAAAATCAAAATCAAAAAAACGYTAGATATATTGCTCGTATTACTTTATAGATATACTTAACGATAAGTAAGTATGTRGCATTAATATTATTACCAAGTATACATATGTGGCAGCTATTCTTGCCATCCTGGTGGTTTTTTTTTTTTTACTAATCCTAGTGAAAATCCTAATTTCTTCTACTCTTCTTGCCCTTCTTTTTTTTATGCCGTTTGCTGTGTTTTGTATGTTTTACTTGYTCTTGCGTAGCGTTTGTGCTATTGGCGATTGTGAGGTTAGCAGAATCAACACTGGCAGCGGGGTTGCCGGATGCCGAGCTTGACTCAKTTAGGCAATTTCCACCAATCAGATCCAAAGAGCTGCCTTCAGTGACAGATTTCACCTTCAACTGCTGTCCCTTGTTTGTTTGGGCTTGRKGGGACTTGYTTGATTGACTAAAGAGCAAAGACGGGCCATGCATATTCACGCTGATGTTCCCAAAAAACCCCATTTCGTCTATAGGGTATTTTGGGGGCAATTCTTCACCCTTCTGCAAAAGCTTGTCTGTTTTGATTTCTTCGGCATGGTAGTTTGGTGGAACTCCAATGGTTCCGTGAGGTGAGGAAAAAGCATACTTTCTCGCATTTGCTTCAATGAAAACAAACCCTACTTGCCCCAAATTAACGTGGAGTTCAACCTCATCGCTTGAAACGTCATCRACTTTGGGATTATGAACGTTTTGCAAAATCAAAGGCAAAGTCGAACCGTTATTGTTTTTCAAAGTGACGTTGTCCGGGTCTTCAAGCATTCCATCCCTTGTGTAAGTTCTGGTGTATGCGGAATTCATGCACCCAATCCCAATAAACATGTCGGCTTTATAATTATGTGTAAGATCCATCATCTTTTTTCCATTGTGTGTGATAAAAATAGTGCCTGTTCGGAAGCGGTATCCAAAACCAATAACATCACCCTCTTGAATTTTGGGTAGCAAAGTATCTGCATGAAAGGGGTTGTTGATTCTTAGTTTGCCTGTGCTTTCGTAAGCAATGGAATATTTATTATAGCCAGGCAATCTAAAGTAAGGGTATGGGGGAGTCATTAATCCAATACTGAAAATAGAATTGCTTTGTGGTGGGAACTTGAARACCTTGACTTCAAAATACACAGCGTCTTTCCCATTAAACGGTAGAGGAAAGTTCAAAATAGTAGACGCAGACTCGTTAAACCTTGTAAAGGTAATGTCTAGCTTATCTTGCACAATAAAACTTGGTAAAAATGAGCCCTCTCTTGTAACTTTGTCATTGATCGATGGCAAGAAATAAAAAGCTTCAACACCTCTGTCCTTGATAAGTTGCTTATCGGCAACAGAATTGTAGGTGTTGAARGGTTTTACGAGCGGAGGGTTCAACTGTTGAAACTCTTTGCCCCTGTAGTATAGCTCTATCTCAAAATCTGAAAATTTGCCTCCCTCAATATATGTTCTCTCCTGAGTCCGTAATTCTTCACTGTCGTCAAAGGATCCAGGAACTTTGAAGTTGTCGTCGTTCAAGTTGATTGGTCCCGATCCAAAGCTAACGAGATCCGAGGCACCGTTCCGGCTGTTTCGTGAAGAGCTTGTGCTTGCTCTATTGAATAGCGCACCTAATCCCCGGACAGGTCTTCTTACACCATCCGTTCCTATCACAGAAACACCCATTTCCTGGTCGTACTCTTCGTCATCACTGTTGATGCAGGTGACATAAATCACGATTAGTAGCAACACCAACAACATCATCCCCAAAGTCACCGTGAGACTGATCAAAAAAACCACGCTGACATTATCGCCAAGTGACGGATCACCATAGTCGTCCCCAGGATAGTAAGGTGATGGAAACGAAGGATTGGTTTGAGATGTATCAAGGCCCTTTTGCGTTTCATTTTTCATATCAAAAAACAGGGCCTTTACGTTTCTTTTGATAAGTAGCAAATGATAGTGTGTACCCATGAGAAAAATATTCAGATTCTTGTTGCTCTTCAGGGTTTTTTGATGTGTCCCAACTCAGTGTAGAGAAATGGAAATAGTGATTTTAGATAAAAAAACCCAATATCTTTACAAGTACTTGAATCAAGAGAAAGAAATTGCCCCTTTGTGATAGTCAATTTGTCGGCGTGATGACAAAGCGAGGGGGAAAAAAAGCTGGGGCCGTTCGCGGTGCGCCAACTCTTTATCGCAATATTTGTACATGTCATGTGATACGGATGATGAACTAGAAAATCCTAAAACAGTCATAATGACATTTTAGTAATTCTGGTTCTTAAGATAAAAGTTGTTTATATATTTTGCATCAGACACCTACTTGGTAGAGTACACAGCACTTTCAAGCACTTTCCACAATCATGTACATGTTCAATGTGGAAATGAAGACCCAAATTATAACACATAAGAATATGGTGATCCAGTTGTTTGAGTAATCTTTTGTTACACCGTTTTCAACAACAGTCATGTATTTTGATCTGCTTGTGAAATAGAAAATTGGTAAAGTGATGAACGGCAATAGCACAGATAAAATAACTTGAGTGACATTCAACGTTTTGTTGATCCCTGCTTTCCCGACAACAAGACTGACAACCAAAGCCGGAATGATGGAAATTCCTCTGGTTGCCAATCTTTTTTGCCACACGTTGGAAAGCTGCTTGTTTAAATGGCCATCCAAAACACAAGAAGCATGTGCACACAACATCCCTGCACACTCCCCACTTAACAATAGAGCAATGATGAAAACCGTACCAACTGTTTTGGAAAGTGATTTGCTCAATAGATCATGAATAGTGTAAATACTAGCCCCTGTTGCTTCGGCAGACCCGTAAAGAGTTGCACCAGCCACAATGATGATGGCGCAGTTCACAAACAATGCCACTGTCATCAATGTCACCGCTAGCTCAATGATCGATGACTTGATACAGTAATTGATAGCCGCGATTGAAGGTTTATAGCCTGTATACATGGAGTTGACAATGTCAAACTCTGAGATCTCGTTTTCTTTTGGAAGCTTAGGCGGCACCTCATTCTCAGATATGTTGGCTTGGTCCTTTGAAGCCGTTGTTTCAATGGTTTGCTTTGTGGTTGCCGTTGGATGAACAGCATTGCTGCACGATCCGTTTCCGGTTTCAATCTGATCAACCACAGTAACTTCAACATCATCAGCAGTGTTGTGGCTCTGATTGACCTCCAAGTCATTTTCATCAAAATTACCCTTGCTGATATCATACTTCAAAAGTCTGTACAAGACAATAGAAGATCCCACATACAAGGAATGAGGCATCACGGTGGCACCCAACACGGAGGTTGAGTTCAATATACCATCGTTTTCGAAAAGAGCATGGGTTGGAATAAAACCTTTGAAAATCTGTCTCACACTCGTACCTTGGGGAAGGTACCCCAACTGAATTGCAAAGCAAATTGCAACTCCAATAACTAATATAGCAACGCAAAATTCATAAACTTTGAAGATCTTCAAAGAGTTGGAACCACCTGGTCTAAAGAAAATCAAAACCAACATAATATCAAACGAGGTCAACAAAACCCCTCCATATAATGGAATTTTCAACAAAATGTTTAAAGCAATACTGGTCCCGATAACTTCTGCAATATCTGTACAGATGATAGCAGTTTGCGCAAACATCCAAAGAATGAAATTGATGTATTTGTTGCAGTTTTTTTTACAGTTCTTAGCCAAGTCCATCCCAGTGACAGAACCAAGCTTGATGCATAAACTTTGCAAAAAAACAGCAATGCAAGACGACARAAAAATCACTGTTAGCAAGGCATACTGGTTTTGAGCACCAGTATTGACATTGACAGAGTAGTTCCCAGGATCCATGTATGCAGATGAGATCAAAAACCCACTAGTATAGGTGACCAACTTGGCAAAAAAAGATCTATACTGGCCTTTTAGATGCGGCTTCATATTTTGGATTTTTGCTTTCAAGTTGCCCTTTTTGAAAGAAACAGAGTTTTGATCCGCAGATTTTTTTGATAAAGACGGATTAATAGAGTTGATTGGAGACAGATAAGTCTTTGTGTTGTCTTTAAGATCTGTAAGCTCGAAACCGATGCTCATCGCGTTGGAAGACATGTCCGCTTAGTGCGCCTTGGTGATATTTGTGCTTTATGTGTTGGTTTTACCTTGTTTTACCTTGTTTTACCTAATTTAGGAATCGACATCAGGATCGTGAAGAGTCTTGAGATTGGAACATATGGTTCTTTCACCAAAATAAAAACCAAAGATGAAATCAAAAAGGTATCATTGAGCATACCCTCCTAAAGGAATTCCTTTGCGCCTATTTTTAGTTCTCCATGCAAACCGCAGGGTCCACGGAAGACACAAAAAAAAAAACAGCGGAAAAACGAGTTTCTCAAATAAGTTCTAGAATTTTTCAACCTGAAGGAATAATGTGAAAAAATATAATGTGCACGATATACCAGCCAAGAATGCCAATTTGCTCACAATGGATTTATTGAATGCTCAAATCATTATTCATCAGTGCACTGGTTTTGATACTCGTTTGCGGTGTTATTTGAAAACAGAAGCCAATCAAACACAGAAGATCCACGAGATCAGAAATAAAGAAAAAAAAAAAAAAGTATGCAAAATTTCAAGTTTTATTTACCTACATAACCAATATTAACACATCGCTTATTGCTATGAAAAATGTCCCGTTGTTTCTTACATATTGTCATCATCCTCTTCACTCTCATCAGTCTCGTAGTCGCCACTAACCTCGCTCCACTCGATATAGAAATCATGCATCAGTCTCTTGTATTTTTTAAGGAATAATGGATCGTATGGAAAGTACGACTGTAAATCGATGAATTGCTGTCTTGCAACAAGGGAGAACCCCTTATTACCTGATTCCCTGTCGGCAAGAGGAATTGGTGCTACAGTTCTGCTTTGATTCAAGCTCGCACCATTGCGGCTTCCCTTCGCGTTGGCACTAACAATACCTCTTAGTCTGTCACTGTTGTTTTTTTCAATAATACTGTAACAATAAACCAAATTTTCTGTTTGGGTGATTTTAGCAAACATCAACATGACGTTTTCGTTACAAAACTTCAATGGATTGAATTTCGAAATAACCATCCTTTGGAAAAATTTGTCAATGTCACATTCCCAAAGACTCTCTTCGTTGTTTGCTTGCTTTGACTTTTTATCATTGGTCGATTGAGATTCGGCAAAATCCTTGCCCTCTGTAAAATCAACTTTAAAGTAATGGTGTCTAAAGCAAAATATGTAGCACAATGCCTGGAAGGCAGCGTAAAAATGCTTGAAGCGCTCCATTCCACCAGGCAGCAAATCCACTTCTATTTCCCTTTCAATAACATACCTGTTCAGCCAGGATGTTAAGTATGATGATACAAACATTATTTGACTTTTACTTAGTTTTTTGGCTCTCGCAATAAACGACCCCACATACTGCAAAGACTTGATTTTGTTTTCCATACTCTCATTTGGAGAAAAAGAAATGTCAATCAAGGTCACCAAGAATGCATCCATTAGCTCGGGTTGTTGCTGAGCTGCATGAAACATAAGATATTGGATAGATTTGGTGTAATAAGTTGGTAAAATATGTGTCTTGAAAAGGGACATCAAAGTGTTGAAAACGTTGATCCCGTCTCCTTGCTCTAGATTCTCATCATCCAACAGATGYGCCAGATTTTTCGAAATCACAGATAAAATGTAGTCTAGCTTTCCTGACAAGTCTGCAATGTTTGTAGAGAGCTCAACTTGATACTCTTCGTCACCATCCATAAATGCTTCTTCTCCACCATCTTCGGCGTCATTATCCCGGGCATCTGCGTCCACATCTTCACCATCATTTTCATCGTCATCTTCTTCATCGTCATCATCTTCATCGTCATCATCGTCGTCTTCGTCACTGTCCAGCGCGTCTATGTCGTCATCTAAATCGTCCAATTCATTTTGTAATTCTACATCAATGGAAATAGCCTTTTCCACAATCAAAGACCATATTGGGAACTTGAATTCTGGGCAGTACTCTGTTATTTTTAGCAAATTTTCAATGTAATTTACATTTCTTGTTTTTGTGTCATTTTTGTTCGGGAAATTTTTTGACAAATTTGCTGTGAACAAATTGACCGATGTTGGAAATACTTTTACAAAATACTGCATCAAAACATGATGACGATAAGTGCTTTCCTTGATGGGCACTTCGCTCAATTGCGATATCAACATTCCAAGCACTTCAGCTAGCCATTTAGGCAAACTGGAGCACAAAATCTTCAAGAAAGTCATGTACTCATAAACACAAGTTTCCGATGGAATCTTGTACCATTTGTTATAGTTAATGATGCTTATCACTAGAGAATTGAATTTCGAATTGTTCTCCACTTTGCTGATGTTGTTGGACAAAACTGATAGCAGTATTTCAAAAGTTTTTGGTTTGATTTTATCTTTGTGCGAGTCATGGTGCTCAATTTGTAATATAAGGTTTTCGATTGCTGTTGAGTCATTATGCTGATCAGCCTCATCAATAGCGCTCTGCATATATTTGTAGTGTATCTTTGCAGCATTGGCTGGATTGGTCCCAGACTTTTCTTTTATCTGGTTTCCAGAAGGTAAATCAAATGTAACGTTTTTCTTGATTTTCTTAGAAGCGCTTCCATTAGAAGACCCTTCATTGTCAGCGTGGGCTCTTTTTGATGCTAGCATTATTGTAATATGGGGAACGATGTTGCAAATGAGATAAATTCAATAAAAACACAGCAGGTAACTTGGGGTGGTAAAATCGATTACACAAATCCCTTTGTGGCGTGTGTGATTTGGTTTTTTTTTTGAAGCTGTTGATCCTACGAAAAAAAAAGGTATCAACGAAAATAAGACAGCTTGTTTAGCAGAAGAAAAGAATTTCTACTTGATGTAAATATAAACAAAATCAAATAATAGAAGCAGCACTTAACGTATTCTTAAATAGTGCAGCTAGATGGAACCCTGGTTGCAAATTTTTGCCTGGTTTTAGTTTTCGTTTTGGTTTTTTATTTTTGGTGTTCTTCAGAGTTAAGATTTTGAAGATCATAAGGTTACAAAAATGAAGGTCATCATCAGAAAGGCAATTTTTTTTTTTTTTTTCTGACGTCTTAGCCTTTTAAGATATATACCCACAATTTTGCCCTGATTTCCGCCCCAAGAATGGCAACAAAAGATGATGAGAAAAGAAAAAGAAAACAGGAAAATAAAATCAAAAAAATGAAAAAAAAAAAGAAAAAAAGAAACGTCCAAAGATAGCAAGTCATCAGTGTCACGCGACATTTCGATTTTCATATCTTTTCCTATTTAAGAACATTAGATAAACACATGGCAAAGCTGCAATTACGAGTCCGTGTAAATAACAGGTAGTTCTGGGGTATATGTATATATTTTATTTAGCAATCCGGTTAGAGTTTCTGTTCAAAAGGTTCCTATGCACACAGTGTGGAGCTTGCAGCGGGAAATTCAAAGCTGTTCATTTCCCACATATGTCCAACCTCCAAATTGTTGTTGCACCGATTCACTCAAGAAATCACAAACAACACTGTCAACGGGCTTTTCCTTGGTAAACTCGGAGTCAAAGTTTGAAGTATCCAAGGAGTTTGCCACTGGTGGTTTGTATGGGGGAATGTATCCCTTCATTGTCAATCTTTTCCAGGACAACTGTGAGAAAAATGCGTGCGATTTGATTTCGTGGGCTCCGTTAGAGCCAAGTCTTTTTCTTGGGTCTCTGTTCAACAATCTCACCAACAAATCCTTTGCATCTTCGTCAAACCCTTCTGGGAACTTCAACGGCTCTTGCAAGATTTTCTTGTACATAGTTGGAATGTCTTCGTCATAGTATGGGGGCAACCCGGTAAGCATTTCATATAGCAAAACACCCAAAGTCCACCAGTCAACAACTCTTGTGTAGCCTTCTCCCAACAACAATTCTGGTGCCAAATACTCAGGTGTCCCACAGAAAGTTGAAGTTTTGTCTTTATCCTTCATGTCTAGTTTGCATAAACCAAAATCACAAAGGGCAATGTGACCTTGATAGTCTAGCAAGATGTTTTCAGGTTTTAAATCTCTGTAAATCACGTTCAAAGCATGCAGGGATTCCAATGCCACAAGCAATTCTGCAGTGTAAAATCTTGATCTGCTTAAAGTGAATCTCCCCTCTTTTTGTAAATGATAGAAAAGTTCCCCACCGTTGATCAAGGCTAAAACCAAATACAACTTTTCTTTGCTTTGGAAAGAGAATTTCAATGGAACAATAAACGGACATTGAATTTGAGCCAACACTGTTCTTTCTGCCAAAGTGTGTGTCACTTCGCTATTGGAAACAATGTACGATTTTCTGATAGCTTTCAAGGCGTAAATCTTGTTGGTGTCTTTTTTCTTCACTTGCATGACTTTCCCAAAGGACCCCTTCCCAATGACTTTTAGCAACTCAAAGTCGTCAATGGATAACTTTTTGTTGGACAATGGTTTATAATCAATGGTCAAATTTARTTTTGTACCCAGTTCGTTAATGTTGATCCATTTGTGATTGTAAATTCTGATATTTGAGGCTGTTGTAAAATTCAAGTTCAACGGTAAATTGTAAGTGATCAAATGGACATCTTGGTTGTTCRCAATCTTATGCACCATTTCGTTCARGCTGTTGCTTCCTAGATCTTCGTTACCTGGAGTTTCGTTGGCATTGTTTAACAAGTCTTTTGGCAAAAGAATCGATGGAATTCTACAAAAAACGTCAATTTTTAAAAATGGCAATTTTCTTGTAACATCAAAAGTGGAAATCTTGTTGAAAACAGGGTGATTCATCGTCCCGCTTTCCGGTTCRATAGTGGCGGTGGTGTTATCAAATTCAATAGTAAAGTAAATYAAYGGGTTCAAATCACTGGACCCAGGCAAAGTGATTGCAGATGGGATGTAGTGAGTCGCCACATCCCCAGGAATGATGTTTTCTTGGCCGTGCTTGAAAGAGTTGTTACTGACGCTCCCCTTGGCCCCGTCATCGGCCGTGACACTGCTATTCATAGAATCGGACTTTGCTGTGCCCATAGCTGACATATTGCCAYTGTTATTTTCTTGCTGTAAGTTGTAAACACCGGACCCAGAATTCAAAACTGTTGATGAGGCACCTGAAGAAGAAGACATMGAACTCATGCTCCCGCCTCTGTCGTTACCGTTGGCGGCTTGCTTCCCCGCATTGTTCAAAGAAAGGATCTCCATGTACTTGTTCAAATCGTCCATCAAATTTGGTGCTTGTTTTGAGTTGCTTGAGCTYAGCAATCTCGACAAGAGTTGCTGGTTGTAAATGATCGGGAATGGAAGCTTGAAAGAGTCTCCCGAATACACTTTGATAGTCATGATTCCGGACTGAGAAGATGCGTGAGAATTGTCCTCATTTTGGGTATGAAGAATGTTGTTTGTTTGTTCCTGTTGTGAAAACGCTGATGGRACAGCAGATGATTCCTTTGAAGCAGTTTGTGGTGGTGGTGGTGGTGGTGGCACTTGTTCGGCTTCAGGAATAACATTCGACGTGGGGTGYTCGGTGCTATTGTTCTTTTGGTTCAAAAACACTGAAGAAGAGTTTTGTGAGTGCATTTTCGCAACACCGTCYTGGTAGTCTCCGTTTAACAGGGCGCTGGAATTGGATTTCGATTTGGAAGGAGTCGAAACCGATTGGCGACTTGAGTTTGGTTGCTGAGTGGCCGAAGTGTTTGACGAGGAGTGATTAGATGCAAGCTCACTTGTRGTCGTGATGATGTTTTGTGTGTGTGTTGTTCTTGAGGAGTCGACAGACGGTCTAGGTACTTCAGTTGATAGTCTTGTAGGTGCCATCGATTGTGGAGTAGCCACAATCGTCTGTCTTCTGTCGGGAATGTTGCCATTTGAGCTGCTGTCCTTGGACTGTCCTGAGGAGTTTGCCTTGGACGAAGAYACGGATTCGTCTAGTTTCTGTGAGTTTTTCTCAGTTTGGTGATGTTTGTCATGGTGCTTGTCGTTGCTGTTGCTGCCAAAATTRAATTTTTTCCCAATTTTCCACGAAGAAAACATTGAAGACTAACTGTTGGCTGCTGTTTTTGTTTGTTTTGATTTAGCTGATTGCTTTTTGAGTGGCTTTGAMTAAATTARRATGCTTTCTTTGCCAAGAGCAGTCAAGAAAATTGTTCAAATCTAACACTCAATATTGCTAATCAAATAAGTCAAAAAGTCAAGAATTTAAATAAGAAAAGTAACACAGAAACCTCAACTTTGGATCAAGGATCTTGCCAGTACTCATTACTTATCAAAACSGCGAGGAACACGATTTTCCCTCAAATTGATCAACACACGGAATAASGAAGCTCTAAAATCCGGAAATGAAACAAGAAAACAACGCATGTCGCAAATTGTATATATCAACAATCTCAACAAAACAGAGAGTCTTTGTCCGAGTGTTGTGTTTTCTTTTTTTTTTTGTCCGGGCCGACAACTTTCCAYTTTTGTGGGACTTGGCGTTTCAAGCTAAGCCCGAGWACACGCTCTATACGCTGTACGGGCATGTCATTCGTGTATACTCGTATACYACASAAAAACTTTAACAAGTCTCATAATAGCTGTCTCYTCCCGCAATCTCTTTCGCCCTTAACTCAAGCAATCATTGCTTTCTGCTTTCACCTTTTATAAAGTTTATATATATACATACATATATATATGTATATGACGCTGAGTATGATTTTATTTAGTAATATGTAGCAAATGTGGAAAATGGAGACTGTAAGATAACCTGGTATGAGRCTCACAARCACTCGCASCAACGCATTTTTTTTTGTTTTTGTTTTTGTTTTTGTTTTTGATTGTGGTTGTAGTTGTAGTTACTCTTTCGTGCTCTATGTTTTCACAGTTGGCACTTCTGTTCCAATAAACTCTTTTAAGTTCAAAAACTTCAAAATGGCTGCAATATCTTCACCCAKGTACTCTTCCACATCTTTGAACAACTCTGTTTCCTTGGTTTTTGRRCAATACTTTTCCACGTACAATCTGATCGTTGCGCCCTGGGACCCGGTCCCTGACAATCTCACCACGATTCTCACCCCATTGACAAACTTGACAAACAGCCCTTGGTGTTCGTAAACTGTGCCGTCAATGTCATGATAGGCAAAATCGCCCAATTCTTTGATTTCCAATGAACTCGAAGCAATTTGTTTGTTGGCCGCTTCTTTTCCTGCACTGATCAGTTCTTGTAAAAACTCAACCACTTTGTTGGCATTTTCAGACTCAACGTTTTCGTAATCGTATCTTGTAAAATAGTTTCTTCCGTATTTAGTCCAAAAATCTTTTTGAACGTTGTACAAACTAGCCTTTTTCCCTGTTTTGTATTTTTTTTGTTGTTCATCGTAAATACTCAAAATGTTTAACCATGCAATGACAGCCCATAATCCGTCTTTTTCTCTAATATGATTGGATCCTGTCCCAAAACTTTCTTCACCACAAATACTCAATTTCCCAGCATCAAACAATGAGCAGAAAAACTTCCACCCTGTTGGAACTTCGTAACACGACACTTGCATCTCGTGCGCAACGTTGTCGATGGCACTGGAAGTTGGAAACGATCTGGCCAACCCTGTAATTGGGTTCTTTTTGAAGTATGGGATATCTTTGGCGTATTCGGCAATAATGGCCACGGAATCACCAGGAGAAATAAAAACCGGTTGATTAGAGACAGAAGTATTGGTAGAAGACGAAGAAGACGAAGRCGAAGAAGAAGACGAAGGCGAAGAACCGGCACTTGTCTCGGTTGTGCTCCCATAAATCATATTTCTATCCCCGTCTCCATCACTTGCAGCTCCAAACATGATTCCTTCTTTATCAACTCTTTCCACCAATGTATGTGCATAAGTCAAATTTGGATCTGGATGCAACCCACCAAAATCCGGTTTAGGCACACAATTTTGCAAATATTCCAAAGGAACACCCAAATTTTTGTGAAAAATATCCAAAGCATATGGACCCGTAACCCCATTTAATGCATCAAAACAAAATGGGGATTTGTTTCCTTGTGCAGCCATGGTTTCACTCAAGAAATTTTTAATTTTAGGGAAATCGAAAATCGTGTTCATAAATTTGGTGTAACTCGATGTGGAATCAATGATYTCTACTTCAATGCTGGTTGTCAATTTCACTCCATGTTCGTTTTCRATCTTGTACGAATGAGACCCTAAAGTTGATAAATYCAATTGAGGTAAATCCTTAACGATTTTGTAATTTTCCAAATGCAAAGATTCTTCGTACATTTTGTTTGTAATTTGTTCCGGTGCTGGAGCTCCATTGCTTAAATTGTATTTGATCCCAATATCATTTTCCGGACCACCAGGGTTGTGTGATGCAGTCAAGATAATCGCACCAGTGATGTTATCCAAAGATCTGATCAAATGAGACGTTGCTGGAGTAGATAAGATCCCATTCAACCCTAAAATCAACTTGTGCACTTGGTTTGCTGCACAGATTTGGAATATCAACTGGATGATTTCAGTGTTGTAATATCTTCCATCTCCACCAATCACCAATGTTGCATTCACACATCCACCATCTTGTTCCGGAATAGCATTCAAAATACTTTGAATAAAATTTTCAGTATAATTTTTTTCTTGCATAAACACTTTGGTTCTTTTCCGCAACCCAGAAGTCCCAGGTTTCTGATCCTTGTATGGAGTTGTTTCCACTGTAGACACTTTATATGTGTTTGTCATGTTATTTTTTGTTTTGTTGTGTTGTGTTGTGTTGTGTTGTGTTGTGTTGTGTTGTGTTGTGTTGTGTTGTGTTGTGTTGTGTGGTTAGTGTTCAAACGGTCTTGGGTAGATGTAATATRAGGTATTGTTTATATATTGTAATAATAACTCTAGTATACCTTTATTTCCTTGAAAATTAACCCCTTGTTTTTTATCTCCTTTTAATTGACATATTGATTAATGGTATATTAATCAAATTCAATCCATATATTCACAAGTATCATTAGTAAAGTGTATGTATGTAGGTATATATAAATATATATATATAAATGAATTAATTGATTAATTAATTACATATCTATTGATTAATAGCATCAATTAATGACCTGATCAAGTGATTTGATTAATGATTTGATTAATGATTTGATCTTATAGAATCTTGTAACTACTTTATTAAAAAAGTTTTCCTCTTCCTTCCCTTTCCCTCCCCACCACCAATCGTTTTTTTTATTTTAATTTTTTGAGATGGTATATGACAATATATCCTTGATTTTTTTCTCCTTGATTATTTCTCCAAATTTTCTTTCTTTTTTTTTTTCTTTTTTTTTCTKGATTTAACTTGTTTCATAMGGTTGTTCTAGGTACATTTCTCACAGATTATGTTTTTTTKTTATTTTCATTTTCTTGTTTCCTTTCCCCCGCTTCTAATTGTTCCTACTGGGTCAAACTTGAGATTACTASCASTACTACTACTATTACTACTACTACCCCCACTCTGCTCGTATTACACCACTACTATTAATAGCATGTGTGTACCGAGGATTAAATGTAGAAAGTCTTGGCTGGGTTAGATYTAAAAGGTAAAATCAAAGAGAASAAAAAAAAAAAACAAAAAAAAMAGAATGGGAATATAAAACAGTTAGAATAAGGGGATGATACAAAGAAGAMCATGGGGGGATCGGGAATCAAATGGATTTGAAAGTGTTGCAAATAAAAAAAAAAATAACAATTCATATTGTATAGTTATTGTGTGACCGGGTATGTGTTAGAATTGATAAAACCATTATATCAACCATTTTTATCACGTGAATATRAAAGTTTTAATTGTTTATTTCAAAACCCACCATTTTTTTTCTCATCTTTCTAATAGAGATTAAAAAGATTAAATGCAGCACACAAAGAATTAAACAATTAAACAAATGCAGCGCACAAGGAATTCAACAATGAAACAAGAAATCAAGCAATGTTATAGTAGTTACATTAGTATTATCCATTTTGTTGGTTCTACATATGTAGATCAATACTAGTCAAATCCACCCAAAATATCTTCTAAAGATTTAATGTCCACTTTTTTCTTTAAAGGTTGTTCYGTRTCCAGTAGTTCGTTATCGTCAAWATCTTTATCAAAATTTGTCCTTTTCGTTGACAACTCTTGTTTAGGTTTCTTTGTGATCTGCAAAGTTTGATCCAACTTGTTCATAAAAGCCACACTTTTGGAGTCATCAAGTGGAAACCGCGATAACACATTAAAGTCCTTATATATRTCATTGATGTTGAATTGGTTGTTTGRTTTGCTKTTGTYATCCGAGTCACCCGCTTCAAACTGGCCATTGTCAAGATCGTTGATTGTCATGTTGTTGACCATTTTTTTCAACAACAAATTCTTAATGTTAAGCGAGGGGTATGCCAAGTTGTGGAACGTAAATTCCACATTTCCTGGGTCTGTTGAAGCCTTCATGTAAACTCTGTGGTTGAGATCTACATTGTCAATGGTGTTGTTTCTGACATACTCGTCCATCACATTTTCATATTCTTTTTCAGTCAAAATATCCTCCTCATTTGTGTTGTTTCCACCAACAGCGACTCCAAGGGAAGGAAAATCACTTTTTTTAACATCCTCTGAAAACGGTAGCTTGCACATCAACAAAGTCTTATCTTTGGTGTCTTCCAACTCGTAYGGAATCAAACAACACATTGAAATTTCCACTCGCTTTGACACAAACCGTGCCAATAAGACACAATTGGTGTCCAGCAACACCTGCACAAGCGCATTAAATCCAAGGAAATCTCCCATAGTTGCATTTCCACCAACATGGTTGCACACAATAAAAGTCGTCTCTCCCATCAAATATTGTCTTGGAAATTGCACTTTTGGTATACACCCTTTGATCTGAATCCCAGGTTCGTAGTATTTTGGTGAAGCAGTGGATCGTATTTTTTTCGTTTCTTCAACAAGAAAATCGGGCAAAAGTACATAATTCGATTGGAAACGATACCCCTTGATAAGTTCCTCCTTTGTGGTATCRATCCACTGGCCCTTAGCTTCTTTTTCCTCTTYTTCKTCTTCGTCTTCTTCGTCTTCGTCTYCTTCGTCTTCATCTTTTTCCTCCTCCTCGTCGCCTTCGCTCTCACCCTCGTACTCGGGCATCTTAAATTTGTATTGCACATTGTGTTTCACTTTTTCCAGCTCGTGGGTCATTGGGTTTTCAAACATAGATTTTTTCGTAAAAGATGTGCTAAATTTTTTGATTGCAGGATATCCCTCCACGGATAAGTCCATGCACAGTGAGTTTCCCTCCTCACCGTCACCACCAATATCTCCCAAGCTCAAATTCCCCTGGAAAGTTTTAACTGGCTTGGGAACATGGTAGTCCAAAGTCTCATAGTACAACAACTCTTTTTCCATCGTGGTGATTACCCCGTACTGCTTCAAGTTCAGCACAAAAAGATTCAATTTGCACTCCTCAAAGTCAGCAATTTCCTCGGCGGTCTTGGGACTGTTGAGCAGGATAAATTTAAGTTTGCATGCAAGAGAAGAAGAAGAAGAAGAAGAAGAAGACGATGATGTTCCGTCCTCCTCATCCTCAACGTAAAACTCGTCAAAAAGTGCGGAAATCTCTTCGTTGTCCTCTTTGTCAAAAACTTTRAAATCTTGCAACACCACAATCATTTCCATCGAGGAAAAACTTARATTCTCCAAGTGTGTCTTTAATTTCAACTTGTTCAAAAGAATCCCGGGAATCAAAACACCAAGAACACTTCCCGGTGCAACACCGGACTCTTGGCTCCCATACAACTCGCGACAGTTCAAGTCCGCAAACACACTCCGCAACACACGCTCRGCACTCTTCATGCTGTCCACTTGCGCAAACTCCAAGCWGGTGTACACTCCGGGAAYTTCCGTCTCGGTGCTGTCCTTCTTAATGTTAGGTTTCGTGTTGGTTATGGACTCGTCGTTGACGTTGGTAAAGGARAGGTACTTRAAGTTGGAAATCTTCTTTCTGGTCTTGTGCAAGTTGTAGTCATGGTTGAAAATGTTGTAGTAAAGATATTTCTTGAGAGAGCTGAGATGCGCGGGAATGCTGTTGTCSGTGTTGTCCAATATATAAGACTGAAACCTCAAGTCTGCCATTTTCTAATTTGCTTGTRGACCACTRCGATAAAAATGAAACTCGTAAATAATGTATTGTASKCACAGCTCTGTTGTTGTTTTGCAGCYTTTTTTGAGTGTCTTGTAAAGTATATGTTTTTTTTTCTCAGAATTAATGTGAGTTTAGATCGAAATATCAAGTTAGAGTCCCGGTTTTACCTTCACAAATGTAAACATCCGCCCCGACAAMAAAAAAACTAARAAACCACCTGACCTCAAAGTCCGCATCGCGYAACGTCACATCTAAATTAAAAAATAAAAAAGTTTCCAGCAAAAGGATCAAAATCACAAGCAATACTAATATACAAACTATATAACCAAAATCTCTAAAATCACAAAGCCCAGTTCTTTATTTCTTTCTCTGCTTCTTCCACTTGAAAATAACTTTCTCGTCGTCCACCTGCACTTTCTTCTTTGACCCGTTTTTCATCAACTCGTTTTTTTGCACCATTTTCTCGTACACCTCCGTAAGCTGCTTCTCCCTTTGCAAATACTGCTGCATGGTTTTGTACTTCTTCAACTTTTTCTTGTCGAGCGAYTGCTTCGGCATGATGGTCTCCACGGGCTGCACGTTTTTTTTGGTATCAGCGTTGAAATCCTCGTCCCCAAACGTCGCCATYTGGTCCAAACGCAATCTGTTCTCCTTACGCTCCAGCATCTCAGTGGTGGTGTTAAAGTATTTTTCCGGCGTAAAATCGTTCATTTCCTGCATATCGTCCACAAAAATCTTGTGATCCCCTTTGCTCTTGAACCCAAGCTCGTTTTTCAGCTTGTTGATCTTCATTATGTTTTCTTGTCTCAAAGTCTTGACATAATTCACATCCTGACTCTTTAATAATTTAACTTGGTCCATTGTCAAAACCCCATCGTCCTCGCTCCCACCACGGTCCTTCACAAGCAGTCCAGTACGCGGATCCATCCGCTTCGTGTGCATACCATAGTAAAACTCATCAGGGTTTCTCTCCTGAGCCTTTTCTCTAAGGATCTTCAAAGTCTTTTCCTTCTTGTGGAAATTTTGAGCTCTTTTCACATAATCTTTGTGCTTTTCCAAAAACCCATATTTGGAACGCTCATTGGTCTGTCCACGCTCCCTGTGTTGTTTTTTCTGCACATTATGTACCAATTTAGCCATCCTGTGGTAAGTTCTGTAAAATAGACGTTCTAGTTTGCTTCTTGGAGTTGTTTTATTTCACCTTATCTCACATTGCCAAACTCATTAAACTTAGCAGATGCTGGTATCGCTTTCGTACGCATCGCTTTGGCGTAAAGGCAAAACAATGAAATAAACGGATCGCAGCAAAACAAAAAAAAAAAAACCAAAAAAAACCAAAAAAAACCAAAAAAAAAAAAAGAAAAGGGCAAAACCAATATTTTTATTCTCGTCACTGTAAACGAATCTTAGTATACGCATTGTTTCTTAGCATTAAGGTAATGTACAAACGATAAGACGTTGTAAAACTACATTGAGCTTTACCCAACACACATACACACACTTTTTCTCCCTCRACAACAATGAAAACGTGATAAAAGCACCTCAAGCTTTATTTTATAAATGAGCGTCGTCCATTCCAAGTACCCTGATTTTATTCACACGTTTATCTACTCGTTGGTGCTCGGGAAACACTTCATCATCAACACAGGGAACTACAACCACCGGACAGGATCTTCTATCGAATACGTTGCCAGTGCCTTGGTTGATTTTTTAAGCAGCTTTAAATGGATCAAGTATAGGATCTTGGACTGCAGCTCTGCTGACGATAACTACTTTGCGGAAAAATTGGAATCCATGAGTCACAGATCCTCGGAAATACACAACAGACACGAAGTGTTGATTATCATTCCCTCCAACGACATCAAAAACAATTTCAAAGATGGTGTGAAAATTGCGTATTTTTTGCAAAGCGTAACACGATTGACTAAAAACGTGGGCATGAAAAACGGCACAACTTTCAGTGCAGTATGTGTCTCAAACATGGACGTTTTGAACCAGCACCAATACTTGTACAAGCAGTTTTGGTTGTGTTGCTCACTAGACTCATTTGTCAATCAAATCCAACAAAACCAGGCCATTACAGTAAATAACTTGAATGCCTATTACCTAAAGTTTATCAAGACATGGTCTCACATACAGCGTTCTGGTGRAGCAACCATATTCCATTCGTCGTTGAGACAGTACATCTTGGATATAGTYGTGCATTTAAGAGTGCACAGGTTCAGTGTACAAGGCAAAGCTGGAGGCGCGCAAACCAATTCTTTGAAAGATATGACTTTTCTAGCAAAACTTTTTGCTTTGACACCTTTCATTTACAAACARCTCTATGCTGAATCAAGCGATGTTGAACTGGACAACTGCTTGGTGACCCCTGATTTTATCAAACAAGCATGTTTTTGGTATTTCCCTTTCAAATTGCAACTAAGCATCAGCAAAGAGCACATGAAACATCCAAATTTTATCAAAGACCCAAGCATTTTGTATGGAAGTGATYCTGCACTGGTTGACGACTTGTGTAACAAATTGCAAGACTTGCAATTGATGAAACGCAAGCAGTACCAAAAACATTACAACAACACCCAGGGCAACTGGCAGCAGGGAGCACAAGCCGCTCAGCAAGATAGCCACGAACAGACCCCCGAACAAGAGTATGTAGGTCAGCGACAGGACAAGGACCATGTTTCGCAGACAGAAGCTGACTTTTTCTTCCAGCTACTAGTGGTGAAAGATGTGTTGAACAACGTAGTTCCTCCGTTCTAGATTGTGGTGTTGTGTATAGTTGCAAAGTTCATCTTACTCCGTGTCACTTGTAAACCTGATATCTTGGTWAAAACATCCAACTTTTGGTTATTACCCGTCGCGTGGGATTTTGGCAAATTGCGAAAAACATTTTCTCAAGACTCACTAAACAAATAAACTTGTTATTCGCTTGGTTTGTCCTGGGAAACAARTGGAGCGTGAAACCAAGCAGCGCTTTTCAATAAACCAAAAAACGAAAACCCAAAAGGTACCAAAAAGTTTGGATAGTTTTTTACACATTATACATACAATATGAATACCAATGCGGAAACGGAAGTTAATGAGGGAAACCAAACATTCAATGAAGACCTAGAAGAGTCCCACGACACGCRGGACCACAAAGTGGAAGATCAAGAACAATATGAGAAGGAACAGGCTCACCTCCACGATGACGCAGACGAAGAGTACCACGAAAACGACGAAGAAGAGGAACARAACTTGGAAGACCAAGCAAACGCCACACCAAAAGATRRTAMCCCAACAGCAACACACGATTTKGCACAGCCAAGAAGAAGACGTCGGGGCAGACCGCCGTTAAAAGAAAAGAAAAGAGGACTAATGATYAGTATYTCTAGCGAACCCGACTTGAAAATGAAATACAACCAAGATGAAGTYCCAGTTGATGAAAACGGCAACATAGTGGATTTGTTGAACGATGAATACGTTTTGCCAAAAGATCTTGAAGGTGAAACTAAAGTTAACGCGTTTGGAGAACTGCAAGGCGGAAGAAATTATCGTGTGCAAACATTTACTCTTCCCGGGAGAAACCAAGGGAAAACACTATATGTGTTGGGGAACGATATGGCAAGATTGTTGAAGTACAAAGACGCTTATGTCTTTTTCCTTAAYTACAAAACCACATTATACAAAACTTTTATCACTGATCAAGAAAAGGAATATTTACTGGCCCAAGGTGTTTTGAAACCAGGGATTAAAAGCAGAACCATTTCCGTCACAACTGCAAAGAGCTGTTTCAGGGAGTTTGGATGCAAAATTGTCAAGCACGGGAGACCGGGCATTGACGATTACTATGTGACAACAGAAGCGTACCCTCCYGCTGATCATCCTGTTTCTGCCAAAGAAGTGGCCAAAAAATTTCTAAGCAACAGCAGAGGTGTGCACTCTTTGAATTCTGCTTCAGCAACTCCGATAAGTGCCTCTAGCTTTTCTCCTTCGTTGACCTCTGGGAACTTTGCTCCTAAACAAAGAGTGACCCCTAATACAAGCAATTTGATGCCTTCTGATTACAATGCCAGAAGAACGGTTGAATATTTTAACATGATCAGTTCCAACATGAACATTTCTTTGAACGATAAGATAAACAAGGAAAACTGGATTTTCATGCACGCTCAGTCCTGCTCAGGTTACAACGAAGATTTATTCTATGAACGGGAAAAAATACAATTCATTGATAACAGTGGAGTAAGAGATCCTTACACAAACACCCTTCACGTTCCTTTGTTCACACAGCCGAAAAAAATACTGAAAAAGACACTATCACCCCTTACCACCCAAGACAAACAGAAAATGCTGAAGAAGAAGATAATATACGAAACCAGAATCAAAGATGACAACTTGAAACTAGTAAAAACTGGGTTGAGTGATCTTCCMTTGGACTTATTCAAAGGTTTTCTGGAYGAAAATGTATGCAAGGAAATTGACAAGCAGGTTAGTTACGAGTCCAAGAACTGAAGCAACTTTATGTATATATATTTAAATATATCTTGTTTAACTTTTGATGCCTTCAAAATGAGCAGTAGTTTTATTTTTTGGCCACAAAACTGTGTCTTAGGTTTCGGCATTTTGACAGAAGATGTTTCAATCACTAACAAACTTATTGTCCGAAGCCGAGATACACTTTTTTTTTGCGTTTTGTGTTTTTTTTTTCGCACTGMTTCTCAAAAAAGAAGTGGCAAAGGTCTAGTCAAAAGAGAAAAAGTCTCCTCCCCCCCGATATAAATTGGCATGCAAAAGTTGTCCTCTTGTGTRTAAACTTTTTGAGTAGTGACCAGCTACCAAACCAACAAAAAACTGACTCAGTAAGCAGCACAAACACCATGATCATTGGTGCATCATCGCAAAAGCTACACATCAAGGTGGGCCAGATATTTGCTGGTTCCATACTCAGAAATCAGCAAACGCGAGCCGCTTCCGTCAGGCTGTCTGTCAGATGCTTTGGTTCATTTCCTAGCGTTAGCACCATCTCAAACAGCAAAACAAAGTTTGAAGCCGTCAAAAATGTCAACAGCACCTTTTCAGGCTCGAGAGGTTTCCATTCTGGGGTTGTTCTTCGCCTAGAAGAAGCACCTGAAAATAGCGTGGATAACTCCAAACTTTTGAAAGATATCCAAGATTTCAAGAACTCCCTTAGTTTCAGAGAAACTTTTGAACTCAGCAACAGGTTGAGGGTTTTGGAAAAAAGAGACATAGATGCAACGTCTGCGAAAAGAAATCAAATTTTTATGGAAGCCATGCAAGCTAAAACAGAAGCTGAAAGAAAAGCAAAGTTTGAAGAATACGACAAAGTTCCAAAGGTGGAAGTAAGATTTTTTAATCTAACGCACCCAGACTCAAACAAATATATTGTACAAGACAAAATGTTCAAAGACTGGTTGAAACAAAAAACCGAGAGCCAGTTGAACATGTACAAGGAGCACTCCCAAACAAACGGCGAAAAAGCGCAATCTAACAGTAATAACTCATCAAAAAATGGGAAACCTAAGATTGAGTTTGTATTCACGAAGAACGCCAAGGGGCCTGAAAAGAAGAATCCTCAAAATCCAAAGCCACAATTCAGATTAACTTTTGGGAATGCTGTTTTGATTGCGGCACTGGTGGTGTTTTTATTTAACGTTCTCGGAGGAGTCTCTTCCAGTAAAGAGATTTCTTGGCAAGAGTTTAGAAACAAAATTTTAGCCAGAGGTTTTGTGGACAAGCTTATTGTGGTAAACAAACAATTTGTTGAAGTTGAATTGAACGCACAAGGAAAGAGTCATCCGGAATTCACCCAGAGCTATTACTATTTTAACATTGGCTCTCTGGAAAAATTTGAACAAAAATTGAGCAAAGCACAAGAGGAATTGCAGATTTCCGAAGAAATGAAAGTACCTGTGCTATATGTTCAGCAAGGAAGTTTAATGAAGAGTTTTTACCAAATGGGGCCAACTTTGTTGATGTTGGCAGGGATGTTTTGGTTGATTAAGAAGGGCGCCAGTGCTGCTTCAAAACAGTCTGGTGGAATTTTCCAAGTTGGGAAGTCGAAAGCAAAACAATTTAACCAAGACAGCAATGTCAAAGTCAAATTTGACGATGTTGCAGGTTGCGATGAAGCAAAAGAAGAAATCATGGAATTTGTCAATTTTTTGAAACACCCAAAGAAGTACGAGAAACTTGGTGCGAAAATCCCAAGAGGTGCTATTTTGAGTGGTCCTCCAGGTACCGGTAAGACTTTGTTGGCTAAAGCCACGGCAGGTGAAGCGGGTGTTCCATTTTTTTCTGTTTCCGGTTCTGAGTTTGTTGAAATGTTTGTTGGTGTTGGTGCCTCAAGAGTCAGGGACTTGTTTAAAAATGCCAGAATGAACGCTCCGTGTATTATTTTTATTGATGAAATTGATGCCATTGGTAAAGCCAGAGGAAGTGGAAATGCAAGCAACTCCAATGAAGAAAGAGAAACAACATTGAATCAGTTGCTTGTTGAATTAGACGGTTTTACTCCTTCTGAACACATTGTTGTTTTGGCAGGTACTAACAGGGCAGACATTTTGGACAAAGCCCTAATGAGACCTGGGAGATTTGACAGACATATCGAGTTGGACAACCCTGAATTGGAAGGCAGAAAACAAATTTTCAAGGTCCATTTGGGGAAAATCAAGTATGCAAATGAAACCGAGGATTTGGTCAACAGACTTGCCATTTTGACACCGGGTTTTTCAGGTGCTGATATTGCCAATGCTTGTAACGARGCTGCTTTRATTGCTGCAAGAGAAAATGCAAACTACGTTAGATTAATTCATTTTGAAAAAGCCATTGACAGAACCATTGCAGGGATAGAAAAGAAAACAAAAGTCTTGACTCCAGAAGAGAAAAAAATCATTGCTTACCACGAGGCTGGCCATGCCATCTGTGGTTGGTTTTTGGAGTTTGCTGATCCATTGCTTAAAGTCTCGATTATTCCTAGAACTCAGGGCACCTTGGGCTATGCCCAATATTTGCCAGGGGATTTGTACCTACACTCCCAGCAGCAGTTGTTGGACAAGATCACTGCCACTTTGGGTGGAAGAGTGTCTGAAGAGCTGAATTTCCCAACAGTCACTAGTGGTGCCCAGGACGATATCGAGAAAATTACCAGAATGGCAACAACCATGGTGACCCAGTTGGGTATGAGTCCGAAAATCGGATGGACCTACTACTCTAAAGAGGACCGCATGCGTCAAAACGATTACACTAAACCTTTTAGTGAAGAAACGGGAGCAATTGTTGACTCGGAGGTGTACAGAATCATTCAAGAATGTCATGACAGATGTACAAACTTGTTAAAAGAAAAAGCTGTTGAAGTGGAGAAAGTAGCACAGTTATTGTTGAAAAAAGAAGTTTTGTTACGGGAAGATTTGGTGAACTTGCTAGGGAAAAGACCATTTGCTGAAAGAAACGATGATTTTGAGAAATATTTTACAAAAGAGTTGACGGACAGATTGAGAGACCAGGAGCAAGCCGTTGTTACTGAAAATGAGGCCGAAAAGGAGGATRCAAAATCTAAAGATGAATCTAATCGCSACRACAAGAAAAATTCAGATGGAAAAGACGAATCKCCATCAAGYGGASAGAAAAATGAAAAATAAGATGGTATTTTTGAGCTGTAAACTTCAACCAACTATCCGTATATAACACCTTTTTTTTTTGGATTTTTTTTTAGTCGCCTAAGTGCGAACACTCTTTATCATGTAAATATGAAGAAAAAATAACATTGAAAATAATGAATTTTTAAATAGTATTTGTTAGAAGAAATTGCCAAACGCACCGAGTTTTCGGAACAGGTTTGCATGGCAGAACCCTGCAAGTCAACGTCCTCTATTTTATCAAGGGTTCTACTTGCTGAGTGTAGCGTATTTTGTAAAACAGGTGAAACACGCGCAAGTCATGGGAGGTGGTGCAAACTTGGCGATACCGTAMTTCTTCTCTTGAAGCTAGACACCAAAGTATTTTTAACAGCTTATCTTATCAAATCCGGTGGCARTTAGCTTTTGATATAGATCATAAAGATAACAATAAAATATAAACACTTTCCCTTCTTGGCTTTTTTGCTGTAGACGAACTTCTTCAGTGCGGTTCCTTTTGATCACAAAACTGTCAGTTGCTCGGCTTTCTTTACCGAGCCAAGTAAGTTTACTTAAGAGAAACTTGCAGGCTCACATGCTCGGTGCCCGTCAACAAAAAAAAACAAGATCCGTACACTACGCGGAATGCTAAAAGGCTAACATTCCGGGACCAACAACAAAAAGCGATCAAAAAAAGACAATGAAGCAACGTTCGAGAAACCGAAACTTCAATGAGTTCGGTAAAGTTCGCTCCAACTGAAGATTCAATGCGAGTCTTCACGCCTTTGTTGACCATTTTTTATTTTCATGTGATAATACTTGGCCTATGATGACGTTTCCTCTTATCAGCTTATCACCGTTGTACTTTGAATATATAAAATCGTGCTCGTTTTGAGTTTGTATAAGATTATATTCCAAGAGCAAAAAAACAAACCAGAAAAAGAAAAAACCATAGGAAAGAGGAAACACTGCGTGCCTTCACCGCTTCGAGACTCACACACACACAATAAGCCACTATGAGAACTGACGAGAATACGCCTTTGATTGTGAGGCCAGAATTATCTGACATAACTGAAGAGGTTGAAGAAACCGCTAATTTTGAAGAACTGGAAAATGAGTACCAAGCTTTCAACCTAAATTTACCAAAAGCACCTATCCTAATTGCGTTGTGGYTGGGGTCGTTTTTAGCGAGTCTGGACAACACCGTTGTTGCAAACATGATGAACGTCGTCAGTGAAGAGTTTCACCAGAGTGAACAGAAACAATGGATTGCCACAAGTTTTYTGCTAACCAACACCGCGTTCCAGCCCTTGTATGGGAAATTATCAGACTTGACAGGACGCAAGTTTGCTCTTTTGTGCGCACATTTTTTCTTTGGGATCGGTTGTTTTTTGACGATCTTTGCCAATAGTGTTGAACAGTTTTCCATTGCAAGAGCCATTTGTGGGATTGGCGCTGGTGGGTTGAACGCTGTGAGTAGTATTGTTGTGAGTGATATCTGCACGGCAAAAGACAGGGGTTTTTATCAGGGTTACGCCAATTTGGTTTTTGCTGGTGGTCAGTATTTAGGGGCTCCGCTTGGTGGGTTTTTGATCGATGCCTTTGGGTGGAGATTTGTTTTTGCTGTYCAGATTCCAATGATTTTGATTTGTTTCGTGTTGACGTGGACTAATGTCAACATCAAGCTGGCCCATGTTCCTAAAAAGGGCAGGTTTTCTTTTGAAAACTTGAGCAAAATCGATCTTGGTGGTTCGCTTTCGTTGATTGTTGTGATTGGTGGTATTTTGATTTTGACCAGTGACACCAGCATCGGAATCAGCAACTCTTGTGTTGTTTTGATTACTTTAGCATCCTGCGTCGTTTTCTTAATGAATGAGTTGTATTGGTGCAAGGAGAGAATTTTGCCGTTCCAAGATTTGTGGGGCAAGTTTGGAGTCATTTCGTTGCTTACTTTGACTTCGTCTTTTGTTGCATTTGGGGAAATCTTCCGTAAACCTGTTTATTTGCAGTTGATCCAGAACTTTACAAATTCAGATGTTGGTGTTTACACGATTTTCACGTCTTTTGCTTCTCCATTGGCATCATTTGTCACTGGATGGATCTTAAAAAAAACTTCAATGAATTTGGAGTACTGCTCGTACCTGTTGATTGCGTCTTCTTTTATTTTCCAGGTTTTCGGTTTAGGTTTGGAGAGCTGGTTTTTGTACAATTTGCCTCCAAATGTTGGGAACCATGCCACCACTGCCACTGCAGTCCAGTTTTTCTTGGACAATAGCAAAGTTTACTGGAAATTCATTTTAGTGTTTACCACATGTTTGAGTTACTACGGATATTGCACCTTATTGGTGGCTACATTGGTGAGCATTGTTTTCAGTGTGGAAAAATCGCAACAAGCCACCTTTATTGGGTTGTTTTATCTATGGAGATCTATTGGGAATGTTCTTGGTGCCTCGTTGACTTTGACAGTTTTCGAAAAGTGTTTGGATGTGTCCCTTTTCAAATATTTCAAAAACATTGATGATTTGTCAGTGTATAAAAAATTGATTCATGATTCTTCGTTGATAAGGAAAATTTTGGACGGCCAAATGTTGATTGATGTTTTACACATTTATAACAACAGTATTATTGTGGCTTACTTYCCATCGATTTTTGTTGTTGCCATTAGTATTGTGATTGCGTTGGTGTTTATAAAAGTTACTCAAAAGCAAATGGCTGATGAAGACTTCAAGGAGGTAAGCGCATGAAGTTGCATTTGTTRGTTGGTTTTTCTTTTTATAAAGTGCATATATTATCAAAGTTTGAGTATTTTTTCCAAATCAACTTTATTCGGTTCTATTTTTTTATTTTCTTGAAATATGTTCACGTCTTTGTATCCGTGTAACTGCAATAAGTACTTTTGTAGAGTTGGTTGGTCGACCAACTTTAAATGGTCTATTTCAAACAGTTTAATGCCTAAAAGTATACCAAGTGCACAGTTTGCAGGCTCTACACCACCATAACCTGCACCAAAACCTGGAAGCACTATGCAGTCAATTTTGAAAAATGTGTCCCGCAATTGCAGCAATGAACGGAAGCAGCAATCAAACACAAAAGATAGTTGTTTCTGGTTGTTGTTAGTTGCGTTTCCTGATTTCTTTGGAAATAACGGTTGCTCCGGGGATACCATGGTTGGTAAGTGCAAAATGTGGGTGTATTGCATACAAATTGATCCGCCTGGTGCATTTTCATCAAGTAACTCGCACGTGTAGTTGTATTTTGCCAAATCTACCAAAGTTGGATTCAGTACCGGTGAGTATGATGTCTTGTTGATCATGCGCAACTCTTTCTGGAAAAGTGCTTGGAAGTCCTGTGTGGAGTTGCAGCTGTTGAATAGGTTCATTATACCTTTATCGAATCCGCCATTTAAAAACCCAAAAGAGTTACCAGGTGACACAATGCATATTTTTTCCACACTTGCTTTGGACCGGACAGCGTTTTGTGTGGTTTTTTTTCTCTGGAAAATGGTTGGGCTCAATTTGGCATGGACCACTTGAACGCGAAACAGCCTGAACTTGGGTGTGTACTTGGTAATTAACTTGTTGAACTCTGATGTTAGTTCTTTGGAAGAGCTGTTCAATATGATTTCAATCATGTTTCACTGGGTTTCGGTGTCCCAATTGATGTGGGGCACACTTTTTGTTTTGTTGATTTCAGGAGCCGCTAAGGCTTTTAGGGAATAAAAAAAATAAAAAAAAAATAACAAAAACACACATATGGTCAAGTCCTCTTTTAATTCAGAGACAGGAAAAATGCGTACATATGCTGCAAAACAGATCTAAAATAGTTGAASGTTYRAAATRAAAWATAAAAAAATATATACTCCGATACGGGGAGTCGAACCCCGATTTCCACGGTGAAAGCGTGATGTGATAGCCGCTACACTATATCGGATAGTATAGAATAATTAGATTGTAATGACTGGTTTTACTCATGCAACGCGTTGGCAATATAATTACAACACGACGGTAAACTTGTTTTGTATGTTTAATARCCCGTTATTGCAAGAGACTCCAATAACAATTTATCAGGACTCAAGTGTTTTTTTCTCTACTTGTGGTGCCATGATTGGGAAGTATGGAATATATATATATATATATATAAGTTTGTGAGAATGAATGTGTCTGTGGTACAACAGCAATTTATAAAAGATAGCTTATTGGCTTAGATAACTTTGCAAGATTTTTTTCTCCATTAATTCTTAATAGTTAGGTTGTAAAGCTCGACGTAGCATAATTAGGTGTATTATTATTWTTACATGGAATATAAAATTTTAAAATCAAAAAAAAARATTTAGACTCACTCACTCACTGAACGTTTTTGGTGGTGTGATACTTTGAGGACAAATCGCTTAGCAAGTGTCCTTTGTTAATGTTCCAGTGCAAGTCACCAAAAACAGAAGAATACTGGRCCACAAGAAATGCTGCAAAAACAATCAAAATCAAAAGYAAAATTCTTTTCATTGAGGAAACGGATCTTTCCAAAATGTCAATCTCTTGATCAAATTTCTTATTCATGGCATAAGTGTACGTGTCCAACTTCCCGTTCAAATACAGTAGCTCTTCAAACTGGTTGGCCAAATCGCTGTCCATTTTCACCAACTCTCCAACTAAGGCGTCATCCTCGGCGTCTCTTTCTGAGTCACTTTGATAAATTTCTTCTTCGTCTTCGTCTTCGTTCTCGTCCTCGTCGCTGTATATTTCCGATGGCGACGACGATGCARGATCGGATTCGTAGTAGGAGTCGTACAGGTCGTTGTCATCTGAATCAGATCTAATTGCTTGCAGCAGTTCCGAGTCTGAGATCAGGTCATCACCACTGTAATCTTCGTAAGCGCCTTCGTTTCCGTAGTCTTCGTTTCCGTAGTCTTCGTTTCCGTAGTCTTCGTAATCATAAAGGTCGTCTTCATTAACGTAGTCCTTATAATCATAAATGTCATCTTCCTCTACAGCATCATTGTTTTTGGCTTTCTTTACCAGATTGGTAGGATCCATACCCTTGGAGTAGTCGTAATCTCCTTCTTCATCATCATAATCTCCTTCTCCATTGCTGTAATCATAATCTCCTTCTTCATAATCGCCTTCAGGATATTCATCAACAACAACATACAGTGGTTCGTTATCTTCACCCTCAATATTGTCCAATTCGTCTGAGGAAGAACTCTCAGAAGAATAGTCCTCAGGAGACATAGAGTCGGATGAACTGGATTCTGACGAGCTTGATTCTGAYGAGCTTGAGTCTGACGAGCTTGAGTCTGATGAGCTTGAAGAAGATGAGCTTGAAGAAGATGAGCTTGAAGAAGATGAGCTTGAAGAAGATGAGCTTGAAGAAGAGCTCGATGATGAACTCCCACTTTCTCTTTCCACTTTAACCGTTTCTGGAGTCTCTTTGACTTCCAAGATTTCAGTGGCTTCATTAACTTCTGGAACTGYAACTTTTGTGTCTGTCATTGTTTGTTTGCTTATCTTCTTATCAGTTTTTCAAAATGTGTTTATACTTGTTCAGAGTTTCTTTTTGATAAATAGCTCTTATAAGTCTTTGGTTTGGTTTTTTCCCTTCTCTTTGAACCTATCGTGGAAAGCACAATATTTCGACATACACACATAAGCTTATACACATGTGTATRTATATATATATATATATATGTATATGTATATCAGATAAGAAATTTTACTCGACTGTTTTAATGTATCACCTTGGAAACATTAACACATGCCTGTATCAACGTTGTCCAATATTAATCATTATCATTATCAAAKGCGTGTGCATGTGTGTGTGTGTGTGCGTTTTGTGTCTCTTTTTTTTTTTTACCTTAATTCTTTGAAACACACATTTTACCCTCATAATATAATCTCCACATAGAACAGTTCTTCAACCTTCTAGAATACTCTGTTACCCKWACWRCACGTGATGT
>LPNM01000006.1:1086217-1121425 GCA_001747045.1 Hanseniaspora osmophila | reverse complement strand
ACATYACGTGCAACCCGGYCAGTGTATATAAGATACTATAAATAGAAGAGGTATTATGTTTACATAATAATAACATACTGCTAAACACWAATCAAAGTGTTTTRAACATGCCGCTAGTACCATCAAATTWTGTCTTGGTTTAGTATCCAATGTGACATTCAAACTACTTACATTAGCCTTTACGTTAGTATTTGCATCAGTAGTAGTAGAAGTAATAGTGGTAGTAGTCATGTGATACTAGACTATACTATTTTTGTTCATCCTTTATAGCCAACAATACTAATACCTATGTAAGCAACTCAGTTACTRCTACTACTACTACCTCGCTTCAAATACTAATTAACACAGCGTTACCGCTGTGCATTTTCCTTTTGTCCTTATTGTTATTGTTATTGTTATTGTTATTGTTATTTAAGTACTGCATTATAATAGTGCTGATGTCACCCAGACAGTATAGTAATACAAAAAAAAACAAAGAACAATAGACAAAAAAGGCAATACGAAAGRAAAAAAAGAGAACAATAGAACAATTAGTTACATGAAACTGGTAGTACCAAGTGGTGGTAGTAGTAGTAGTGGTAGTAGTAGTAGTAGTAATATTGTGTTGATGTTTACCAGAGATGAGTTTTGTGAGCTTGGAAAGAGAACTTATAGTTTTTGTAGTCAATGCCATCCGTTTTTATGAAGACGATGATGATGATTTACAAGGCATTGGTGTTGTTATTACTACTACTATTACTACTATTATTACTAGTAGTAATATTAGTAGTATTGTTGATACTCTCGTTCTTAATAAATCATAAATCAAATATGTTCACGAAAACATCTCAACTGATCTTAAACCGGATATCAGTATTATGAACTCTAATAGTTGTAACTTGTAAAATTGTTTCGAAAACGTTGTAATGGTATATACATATATATATATATATATATGTGAGTACGTACTATATTTTAAAATTGTTGAGTAAGGAACGTTTCCCCCAAAATGAAAAAAGGGGAAGTGAAARAAAAAAAACTMTAAAAACACAAACGAGTTATTACTAGTGGATAACTATTACCCCAAAGACTCTTACGTACACGCGAGAGTGACAAAAWMAGATAAATCAGGAAAGCCATAAACAGGTCAAAGAAATCAAAGAGAATCAAAACACCAAACACAATGTTGACGCTACGAGGTTCACCAAAACTCATTTTCCAATTCAAATGGCTTGTCAACAATGTTAGATCCATTTCAACACTTAACAACCTTCCAAAAGAACAAAAAGACCCGATTCTCGGACTTGCTTCTGTCATCAAAGCGGACCCGAACCCAAATAAAGTGAATTTGACAGTAGGGATCTATAAAGACGACAGTGGCACAACACCTATCTTTTCCAGTGTCCAACAAGCCATTTCTAAAATCCATAACAAGTCGTTGGCGTATTTGCCCATCTTGGGGTCTGTACAGTACACTTCTTTGGTGAAGAAGTTTTTGTTTCAAGARAGCATGCATGTGGAGCCACAACAACGGTATGATGATATTGTCACGGTGCAAACATTCAGTGGCACAGGTGCATTGGCCGTATGTGCACACTTTCTTAAAACATACACTAACAAAAAAATCCTCTTACCTAACATCACCTGGGGTAATCACAAAAATATATATACGAAATCGGGMTTTGAAGAAATTCAACCGTACAGGTATTATAACAAAGACGCACCGCAGAGTGTTGATGTGGAAGGAATGCTTGCAGACATGGAGAAATTTGCCGCAAAGAACTCAGTCTCTTCTTCTTCTTCTTCTTCTTCTCCTTCTTCTTCCTYCTCCTCCTCCTCTGCAACGGGCAAAGGTCTTTCTCCTAGAAGTTGTGTGTTGGTGCACGCGTGCTGTCACAACCCAACGGGGCTTGATCCAACACCAGAACAATGGGACCGTATCTTTGCCAAGATCCACGAACTGCAGTTAGTCCCCATCGTGGACATGGCGTACCAGGGGTTGACCACGGGGAACCTTGTGGAAGATGTGGCCTTTTTAGGTAAACATATCAACAAGTATCCTTGGGAGCACGGATTTTATCTTTGTCAGAGTTTTGCAAAAAATTTGGGGTTATACGGAGAACGAATCGGATCGTTGAGCATGGTGCTCCCACCAAATGTGACCAAACCAGTGAGAGAAAACATCATGTTGGGTTTGGAAAGAGTCGTGAGATCGCAGTACTCGTCCCCTGGGATCCACGGCCAAGAAATCGTCACCCACGTCTTGGCTAACAAAGAGTTGAAACAGCAGTGGTTTGCAGATGTGGAGAAAATGCACGCGCGCATCAATGGGATCAGAAAATTGCTACATGAAAAGTTGAAACATATCCCGAATTTTGCCAAYGTTTACAACGAAAAGACACAACACGGAATGTTTTATTTTTCAAATTTGGAAAAACCTCAGATTGCCCAGTTGAGAGAACTTTACTCAATCTATTTGACAGAGGATGGGAGGATCTCTTTGAGTGGATTGAACAGCAAGAACATGGATTACGTATGTAAGGCAATTGAAAAAGTTACCGCTAAATGAGCAAAGACACTTACAATTACGTCAAAATTATATTTAAAACAAATTTTACCAAAACAAAATATTTAACTAAAACCAAAAACYTACACAACCAACCTACATGCACGCTGCACTCGCATTAAGAATAATGTTTGGTCAAGCCACACAACTGTTCAAAAAGRAAAAGAAAAAATAAWATAAAATAAAATAGTTGCATCAAGTTAAAACCATAAAAAAAAACACGACTTGGTAGTCKCTAAAAAATACTTAYTTTCCCTACAGGCAAGTAACTCTAAGTTGTCAAACTCAAACAATGAAACGTCAATTTCTTACATCAATTTTTTTTTAAATCGAAAAATATATACACAGCGCTGGTTAAAACGCCTTTCTTTGCTGAAACCTCTTAGTATTGGACCCTTCCGCATCAACTGTTTAGTCACTTTTAAAATCRCRCCAGTTCAAACTTACAAAATTTACTTCTTTGATCTTCCAAAAAGTTTCTTCAACTTGCCACCAAAATTGGATTTCTTCTTTTCTGAAGAATCTTCTCCCTCGCGAGAGTTCTTGGATTTAGTTGGTCCTCTCAATGTAGGTGTTGGTGTTGTCGTTTCRTGGAAACTGGATAACATGTTGGACCTTTTGGCTGGTTTCTGTGTTTTAGAGGAGCTCACAGGAGCGTTTTTGCCGCTGCTGGAGACAGAATTATTGGTTGACTTTTTATGTAATGAGATGATAGAAGTTCTACGGTTTTTGTTTCTTGGTGGTGGAACCAGAATTTCAGAGTCCGAGTCAGAATCCTGAAATTTGCTTTTAAAACTCTTGCGGAACTTGTCRAAATCATCTTCTTCAGCRTCTCTCGAGTAGGAACGTGCCAGTTTAGGTGCACGGCCCCCAAGATCACCAGATCCATTTAGTGCACTACCGGCCAACTCATCGGCCTCCTCATCTTCGTGGCCTCTCAAAGACAACATTTTGAAGCCCATGTTCGAATTGCTTGGTCTTTCTCTTTCAAAACTAGATTTTTTCTCAGAGTCTGAGGCTACCGGTTGRAACGCAGCTTGCTTGGATGCAGTCTTGATAGCCTGGTCAAGTGCAGAAGAGCGCTCACGAGATTTAGCATTTCCTACTGGTTTTATTGTAGAGTTTCTTTTCTCAGAGGTTTTCGTTCGTGTTTGACCATTGTTGCTGTTGTTGACATTGGGTTTAGCAGCAGGAGGAACAATTGGTTTCATTCTCAAAGTCGACAACCTTTTGCTTGGGGACCGTATRATCTTGGACTTTGGTTGGTTCTCGTCCATTAATTGTGCGTTCAGTCTTGTATTTTCCGCAGTGGTCAATTTCAAGTACGCCTGTTCGGCAGCAGAAGTGTTGCTTTGCGATTGGCCAGTGGTGGATTTTTTCAAAGCACTTTTTATTGGAGTTTTGTTTTTGACCAAAGAGCTTGAGCTGGCTTTTTGTGACAATCTTCTTGTTTGAATGCCGTTTTGCTGCGAAACATTGGAATCCGCATCGATTTCTGGCTTTTTCATTGCAGATTTCATTGGGGTTCTTTGAGTTGATGGAGTTCTTTTAACAGAACCGGTTGCCGACCCTGGAACATGCTTCTGTGGTGTGGTAACAACAGTGCTGGCAACCGGCGGAGACGTCGACTCTCTATTGCCGTTGTGGCCGCTGTTGTTGGTACCATTTTTATTCAAATAAGAATTGTTGGAACGCAAAAGAGATGCCATACTATTGTGTTCTTCCGGTGTTGCAGCACTTTTATCATTTTCGTAATTGCTGTCACGAGAAACTTGAGGTTTAGTAGGAGTGCCCAACAATTGGTCACGGTTTTCTGGAAAATCTTCTTCTTCAATATTAATCACAGGAGGCTGKGATAGATAGTCTGCTTCGGGCGTGACTTTAACRGGTTCTTCGTTTTTCACTGCATTTTGTTGAAACTCTGAGTATTCCTTTGTGATTTGATTGTCTTTTGAATGCTGAGCAGTTGCACTTTTCTGAACGCTTGGTGGAGCCTTTGTAGATTTACCAACATTAATTTCTTTTTTAGTGTCCGCAACTGTTGTGGATTTGCTGTTCTTTTCAGCATTTGTTTGCTTCGCCTTCTGTAAATCTTTATTGGCAACAGTGGTTGGCGTTTTCTCAGTGTTTTTAGTGGCTAATGGAGCCGTTTTAACAGTTATAGGGTTGATTCTCAAATTGCTTGAAGTCTTTCTTCTTACAGTAGAAGKACCGGTCTTTTTGGGTGCTGGTTTATAATGTCTACCTTCTTCAATTGCRGCCTCTTCTAATTCTGTAACAGTCTCTTCCGGAATAAAATCAGAGGTACCTAATTTTTTYTTCATCGGACTATATGTGCTGTTTCTACTCGAGTTTGTCCCGTTAATGGATCTCTTTGGTGGAGGAGCTCYCAAATCAGATTCTACGTTTTTATTTTTCTTCTGTTTCAAAGCGTTCATGGATGCTGATCTCTTCAATTTCGAACTTGCAGCATCTTTCAATGGAGGCTGTGCTGGATGGAATTTAGGTCCCAATGCACTATTGGAAGTAGCACTGTTGGAACGACTTGTGGAAGAGGTCCTTTGGGTTAAAGAAGATGATCTTGGCACAGAATTCAGAGAAATGTTTGAAGAAGATCTTCTCATRGATGTGGCAATGCTAGAGCTTCTTTTTAGCCTTTTCGACTCCTCACTGGCGCTAAGCTCAACCATGACCAACCCGGTGGCCGTAGGCACATATTTGTAAAGTTTTCTATCAGAAGCYTCATCRGGCTTGGATTTGAAAGTTCCGCTTTGATTTCCTGCAGAGGACTTTTGRATACTTTTCGCTTTTTTGATCAAGTTCCCCTTGGCCTGAGGCCCACCAAAATCGTCAAACGCTTCTTGGGCGTCGTAGTACACGGATTTGTTATTTTGATCGCCACTGCTATACATTTTCCCCAAATTGCTTGRATTTTTCTGCAAACTATAAGTTTTCTTAGACCCACTCGGTTTCACAGTAGARCTTTTTGTGTTTTCTTGTGTCTTTTTTTTAGTAATAGTCTTTTTTKGACCCGTTGCAGAAGAATTCAAGCTACTTGCTCTAGCYGAGTTGAGCAAAGAGTTGTTTCTAGAAGTACGGCCATGACCAGTTGACGGCTTGTTTCCCACCGTGGGATCAACCGTCAAAGAGTACCTTCTTCCTATGGTTGAAGCTGCAGCCATGGCACTGGAATTGGCCGCAGGTTTCCCGCTTCTTGGTTGMGTAATGTCATACGGAGGATTTGCTGCTGATCTCTGTCTACTAGGTGTGAAAAGTCCCATTTTCAATTCACTTTTTTATGTCCGCTCTTATTGTTCTTTCAATTCTTTACCCTTGTTCTTARCYACACTACAAGYTTCCTTATCCCACAACACTGAAACCAAGTTTGTTCCTCAAGCTCAAGCCCAATTGAAACTCTTGAGATATTAGTCAAATAGCTGACTGTTTGTTTTCCTTGATTTTGAAATGGAGTTTTTGCAATTTTTGGTAGGTTGTTTTTTTGTTTYTTTGTTTTTTTGTTTTTTTGTTTTTTTGTTTTTCCATTATGCATTGTCTACAAATGTCCACGGGAACTGCTCAGCAAACTATGGATTTCTSCTTATGGTTTTTTGTKTTTTTTTCTTCTWCTTCCTCAATGAAACCCAAAGTTTTCCCGGAWGCAGAAAYTTCTCGCTGAAAGGTTGTGTTTTTTTTCTCGGCCTGCAATTTTACCTTTTTTGTCAATTTTTTTTGTCAATTTTTTTTWWTTTTGTGTTGTGTGTTCTTTATTTTGTTATGTTTCCTAATTAGGATGTCATAAATCAGGTACCGTTCTTGCTGAGAAGAAARCACGTGTTGGGATAAAAGCGCAAGAGGTTTRRTCAATTCACAAAATGATCTGTTTATAACGGGAATTCAAGATGATCTRTTTATRACTACGAGTCAAGATGATCTGATCAACKTTGTCTTTCAAACAAGCCGTTYGTRTCAAGGTCAAAAAGTTGAACGTAATGTAGCACACTCAAGAGACACTTTTGCTCAAAAGTTTCTGCAATATTGGTATTATAATCAAAATAAACACASAAAACAAAAAAAAAAAAAAAAATTCTATACTCAAAACCAATGTATGTAAATATATAATTAGATCAAACTATTCAAACAACTTTCTATTACCTAGGCAAGAAAAAGCATGCAACAGCATTCTTCACCTGTAAGAAATATCAAAAAACAAACAACAACCGTTCATCGCAATCTAGAAAAGCAAAGAYGAACGTTGTAATGGGAAAACTTGGCAACAAAARATCCCATTCATTCATTCAACTGTAACCGATTTTGCCAAGTTTCTTGGGAAATCAACGTCGTATCCCTTGTTGACAGCCAACCAGTAGGACATCAATTGCAATGGAACAATGTTCAACAAACCCTGTAGACAGTCAACCGTTTGAGGAACTTCCAATAGAACCAAGCCTTGAATGTCTTTCTTTTTGTTTGCCCACACTTCGTCGTTTTCATTACAAATAATGATYGGCTTCCCCTTTCTGGCAGTGACTTGCTCRATCGAAGAAACAACYTTTGGAAACAAAGAGTCTCTAGTCCCAAAGGCAATAATTGGCAAATCTTCGTCAACCAATGCCAACACACCGTGTTTCAATTCACCMGCCAAAACACCCTCACTGTGCATGTAGGARATTTCTTTGATTTTCAACGCACCTTCCAAAGCTGCAGCGTACTGGTAYCCTCTCCCCAAAAGCAACAGTGATTTTTGGTCTTTCAAGTCTTTGTCACACAAAGCTTTGATTTGGTTTTCCATTTGTAAAACTTTTTTAATTTGATTTGGAATTTTTCTTAATCCTTGAATGATTTCTGTTCTTCTATCAACAACAGACACTCTGTCATCGGAAAGCGACAAAGCCACCATCACCAATGTGATGTACTGAGATGTGTAAGCCTTTGTGGATGCAACCCCAATCTCAGGACCAGCGTTAATATGAACACCGCAATGGGTGGATCTGGAAATAGACGAACCAACAGTATTGACAATCCCAATGGTCAAAGCACCTCTATCCAAACAGTATTTCAAAGCCAGCATCGTGTCTGCAGTTTCACCAGATTGCGAAACGAAAATACACACATCGTCTCTGAAAATCGGTGTCTTTCTGTCCAAAAAATCAGAAGCCAACTCTATGCACACTGGGATCTCGCTCAACTCTTCAAACATGGCTCTGGTGGCCAAACATGAGTGGTAAGACGTCCCGCAAGCCACCATGATCAATCTTCTTGCTCTTCTGATCGTTGGCAACCAGTTTTGCAAACCACCCAATCTGACAGTGTTGTTTTCAAAATCAAGTCTCCCTCTCATAGTATTGAAAGTGGATTCAGGTTGTTCGAAAATTTCCTTTTGCATAAAATGGTTGTATGGACCCTTCATAATCTGAGCCAATTCCATTTCCAAAGTTTGGATAGGTCTTGTTGTTGTTTCACCGTCTTGTTGTTTTTTCAATCTATGGATGTGCAATTCCCCATCATAGATGTGGGCAATGTCATTGTCTTCCAAAAACAAAACTTTTTTAGTATGTTTGACAACCGAAGAGGCATCACTAGAAATGAAAAACTCAATTGGCATTGGAATCCCATCCTCACTCAAAAATGCTCTCGATTGAGAGTATCTCAAAGCAGTCTCGTTGTTGACCAATGGGGAAAACAGAATTCTGTCTTCAGCAATAGCAGCAGCTCTTTGGTTCAAAGACAAAGACGAACTGGAACCGTGGATTTGAGAAGAAGATGATGATGCAGACTTCAAAACAGATTCAGGTTTCGCGTCATTTCCTGGGAACTCAACGTCAACAAARTCAACTTTCAAACTTTTCTTGGATTTGACCCCAATCAACAATGGGGACCCGTTTCTTGTGGCAATSACTTCTCCCGGGTAGTGCGAAGATCTACACAACAACCCATAAGAACCTTCCAATTCAGACAAAACCTGTTTGGTCAATTCGTTAAAGTCTAATTCAAACCCCATTTTCAGGTTTGTGTCATACAAATGTTTGAACAACTTGGCAATGCACTCGGTATCTGTGTCACTYTCAAAAAYGTGGCCTTTGTTCAGCAACAAAGTTTTCAACTCTCTGAAATTGGTGATGATCCCGTTGTGCACAATAACAAACTCGTTGTGAGGATCCGATCTTTGAGGATGACAGTTGATTTGGGATGGAGGCCCGTGGGTTGCCCATCTCGTGTGGGCAATACCAGCATGATTGACCAAAGGAGTGGATCTATCTGGGTTAACTCTTTTGATTTCTTCTTTCAAGGCAGAGACTTTCCCAATTTGCTTGATGATCAAAGTTTCCTCAGCTTCATCGCCATCAACAGCAATCCCCGTGGAATCGTACCCTCTGTATTCCAACCTTGAYAAACCTTCAACCAAAGTGTCCATGACTTCGCCTCTGGTTTTCTCAACCATGTAATTACAATAACCGAAAATACCACACATTGCTTCTTATCTTTTTTCTCTTTTAATTTATTCTTTTTTTTTTTTTTTTGTTTTGCCTTGCTTTACCGCTTTGAATGACTGGTATGGTGTATGACCTTTTCTTTATATATAGCTCTATTCTTGCTGTGAGCTAATCAATTAAATGTGGTAAACTCCAAAAAAAAAAAAAAAAACAAAAAACTGAACGATGTAAGTTGTTTTCTTGACTCACTTTGYTTTTGGTGCACCTTTGGGGTACTTTTATAAGATACGATGAGATGTTTAAGGATGAAAGCAACGGTAAACGTTTATCAAGAAATGGCATCCCTACAACACATGCATCAACAAATTACTCAACTGTATAGTATCATGCAAAGGAGTGGTATTAYAATTRACAAACAAGTTATTGCTACGTCACCACTTTTGAAACTACTCCCTGCATACGGAYCGATAGAGAGAAGCTAGCATCCACTTCACTAAAAAGTTGTTGTATCGTGTCAAGTCTTTSGAGAGATAAAAAATGATCACCCTTCCAGATATCTAGAAAGTCTTGACACGTAACATGTACACATCTTGCGAACAAGTAAGAAGATACTTGCACAAAAAAGACCCTTTGCYAGCGGAGAGTGAGAAATGTGTGTTGGAGAAATTCTTGTTGTTTTCGTTTTTGCTGTTTTCTGTTTTCTTTTTTTTTTTTWTWTTTTTTTTTTTTTTTTCCACTAAACGCTCTCAATCAATTTATTTCCCTATTTAGGCCTTTTTGGTAAACAATTGTAAAAAAAGGCTATTTTTAGCATATTTTGGTCACGTGTGTATACTTTAAATYAAACTTTTGCAGTATTGGCATGCTGTTCTCAAGTCCAAAAAAGGCCAACAAGAAACTTGTAAATGGGAGATAAGAAGATGATGCTGAAAGGCTTAAAGTACTATAAAAAAAAAAAAAGAATTTATCACACAATATCCCTTTTGTATCAATCACAAACTTATAAATCGCCAAACTTGTYGTAAACAGATCTCCAGCTTTCAAAATAGCCTTTGAAGAATTTGATGGCCAACCCAACGTCTTTGGACCCCGTGGAAGATCTGATGCTGTGCATGGACCATTGCGCAATACCCATGTCRATTGTTCTAGCTCCTGTTTGTGAAGCAATTGATGGACCAATGGTGCCACCTGATCTGGAGTTGTTTTTGATTTGGAAATATTGCAATTTGTCGCCATTGATTCTTCCAATTTCTTCAACAACCGATGTGCCAACCACGTCGGTGGMCATATGGCCGTTGGAATCCAAAGAAATKGTCAACCCAACATTCGGTTTAGGTTTGTGGTTATCCAAGTAAACTGTGGTRAAATTTGGGTTGTCCATATGGATCACATCGGCAGAAATAATAAAAGAATTGGAAAAACAAACTTTAATAGTTGAAGTAGCATCAGAGTCTTTAACAAATYTYGAGGAAATRATYTTGGAAACAGTAGACTCCATCAAACCCCCYTTGGCACCTTGTCTTGATAAGGAACCAATCTCTTCGTTGTCATACAAACAAACAACGTTCAACTTGGAATCTTTGCTTAAATCAGTAGCATCTGCATACTCAATCAAAGAAGTCAAAGCACTAAAGGAGCACAATCTGTCATCGGATCTTGGACCAATGATAAAGTCGTTTTTGATACCAGCAAAAACACCCTTTTGAACATCAAACAACTCCAAATCCAATTGCTTCAACTGCGAAACTTTAACGCCGGCTAATTGTGCCACGTATCTCAAMACATGGATAGAATGCTTCCCGAAAAGAGGAGAATTTTTTTCATCATCAGTAGGCTTGTCAGTTGGCTCGTTTTCATCGTCTGCACTGAAATACCCAATAACTGGAACAGCTTGGTCTTCTTTGTCGTATGGCATGTTGGCAGCCTCACCAAAATGTGGAGCCAAAGATGGGATTCTTGCAATTGGATGGGGAGTAGAGTCAATTAATTTGGAAACAAATTTTTGGTCTTTTCCCTCACCTTCCTCAACAATAACTCTCCCACCAATCCCCAAATCCCTATCGACCCAAAGCTCGTTCAAAGTGCCTCCGTATGGAGCAACACCAAGCAACTCAAACCCGCCAACCCTCGATTTGATTGAAGCAGGTTTCAACTTGGCATGCAAGGCATCAATGTGAGAACCAATAACACCAACCCCATACTCTGGCTTCCAGTCTTTTCCAATAGTGAAAGCACACAAGTTTGTACCGTTTCTGTAGGTGTAGTATTTCCCTGGAATTTCCAATTTTTCCCAAACGCCCAAATCTTTTTCGCTGATGTAAACAAAGCCCTTTTCAGTTAGAAATTTAGACATACTCGAAACAACATGGTAAATAGTGGGACAGGAGTACGTGAAGTCTAGGTACTTTTCGCTGTAAGCATACAAATGTTCTTTGCTGTACTGGACTGGTTCAGGACTGGTGACATGACCGGTACTAGTGCTGGCATTGGTATTACTCAACGTTTGYTGGCTCAAGGCTAGCTGCTCCAAAGTTTTCTTCAATTGTAAGATTGCGTCAGTGGTCGATTGCGCTGACATTTTGTTTTTCKTGATGAGTTTAAATTTTTTTTGGTTCTCCTAGTGAGTTGTAAATATTCAGGAATTGAGCATGTTTACGATTGAACCACCTATGAGGTAAAAATAGGTTAGCAAAGCATATTTAACACCGACTGTTGAGAAGAGTCATAGCTGCATTCAGGTTTAAAGGGGGCGCGGCTGTGGCACAGCTATTTTTAAATAAAAAAAAAAAATAAAAAAAAAGTTGAGCCAATCGAGAACAAGATGGCACGTGCGATACCATGCTGTGGRATTGGATATCCTGATGAAAGGTTAAAGCCAAGAAATGCACGTTAAAATCATAGSAATCACTACATCACATATATCGTATTATATATATATATATAAATAAGAAWAAAAAAATAATGACTAAATTTGRATATCCGTTCACAAAGCTTGGTAGTTAAGTTCATCTTTGTACAACAATTGGAACGCTTCCCATTTGGCACCAGGTTTCAAAGTAACAAAATCGTGAACATGGCCYGGTTCAACACAAACCATCTTCARGTACCCATCCTTTGGCTCAAAATCACCCATTCCTTTGGACTTTTCAATCCATGGGTTCCAAACAACAGCGTCTGGTAAGTTGGATCTTTTCACCGAATGCAAAGGATGACCTTTGTCAACCACTTGGATCACTCTTTCCGGATTGACGTTTCTGTAAATTCTGTCCAACTCTTCGTGGAACCCAATGACTGGCTGAACYTCGGTGTAGGACTCTTGCAACAACTGGTCATACGTGTTGGAGCCGGCCAARTTGGCAACCATCGTGTCTTCGACATCTTCGACGTGCAAATATGTGTGGAACAACCAGTTGAACGATAACTCTCTSGTGGCTTTCAGTGGGTTGGTGACTTCAATGGCCGTTTTCAAGTAGTCGACACCCAATTCCACAGACAAAATCAACTCAAAGTCGTAATTCCAGATCTTGGTCAGCTCTGAATTGGCAATCTCTGGGTACAAGCCGAACTGAACCGTTARTGGTGATTCCGTCGTTTGGCCCAAAAATTCCCATGTGGAGTTTCTGGCCAAACCGTGTTGTGGCAACTGACTCAATTCAGGRTGATTGACAGAGTCGGTGCATTTCCCGAAAACCGGAAAGACTAGTGGGATCCCACCTCTTACAGGCTTAGACCCGTCAAGCTTGGCAGCAGAGGATAGCCACAATTGCTCTTTTCCATCAAGYTTCCAGGAGTACACGGTGGCCCCGTATTTCAAAATGGTGACCGTTGATTTTTGGTTTTCTGGGTGGGTCAATACCACAGTAGTGTCTGTTTCAGTGATTGGCATTGCGTGTTTTCGGTTYTCAGTTGATGCTTCTTAGACAAAGACTGTTCAAGAGTTAACCACTCTTTTTTTTTTTTTTTTGCAGGTGCAACCTTRRCAATTCTGATGAGGAAAAATGCGAAAACGTTCAACAACAATTTAACACAGAGAAAAACAACAAAAAAACCGAAAMCTCCCTAGAAACACACATTCGGCCTCGTTCGCATTACACTGGCATTGAGGCCTAACACGACAAACCTAACAATTAAGATGAGCRCSCTATTTGGACACAACACACGAAACTTTTGATTACAGAAGTCCAAATRATGAGTACTTATAGATACAGATACACACGGTATACAGATATATTCAGTGCAAAAAATCGCTTTGTGCTATAGTGTGGATATTCCATCTGTTGGTTCTTCTTATCAAACAGTGCTTCACRACTTCTTTTGCTTGGGATTGCAGCAGATCAGCATCATTAGCACCGTCATTCTCTCCGCAATCACGTAGTTTTAACCACTTCCAATCACATCTAACAATCCTATAACTAGCAGGTCTGTTTCTTTTTATGGCCGACTGTTTGGTCAAGGCTGAACCGTTACTTCTCGCGGGCAAATCAAAAGGCAAAAAATCTTCTAGTAAAGCATACAAAATGACCCCCAARGCCCAGCAATCCGTAAGTCTCCCGTCGTATTCCAAGCCCATTAGGATTTCCGGTGCCACATAGTCTTCCGAACCGCATCTCGTGGTGCATAGCTCATCAGGCCGTATTTCTTTGCATAGACCAAAATCAGCAATTTTGATCAGATCTTTTGGAAGAGCTTCTGTCTTTGCTACCGACATAAGTTGGGCAAGTTCTTCGTATTTGCAGGTCAACAAAACGTTTTCCAATTTGAGGTCTCTGTGAATGATCAAATTGTCGTGTAGAAATTGGACTCCGTGAACTATTTGCTTGAATACGGCTTGAATCATGTTGATGGACAGTGTATTTTCTTTTGCAAACTTCAAGAGATCTCCTCCACTACAGTAATCTGTGAAAATATAGCATTCTGGAAGATCATTAATTTTTGGGCATTCCTGGGATTCATCAGATTTGAAAGCAGTCAACGGTCTAGGGTTTGCTAAAAAATCCATATTGTTGATRCCCAATAAGGATATTATGTTTGGATGTTGGTGTTTAAATTTGTTTAAAACATATAGTTCCCTSGTCAATGAGCTTTCTARCTTAGATAATGTCTCTTTGTAATTGGCAGAGTCTTTTGCAAAAGAACGGAGTGCTGCTGGATACTTGATATGCTTGCATGCGACTTCATTGTTGGTCATATTCGAACCRTTTTCTTTGACGTATAGAAAAACCTCGCTGAAATTACCAGAACCCAATTTGCGCACTTTCTTGTATTTTCTTCTTTTCCCAATCTTACCTGAAACGTCCTTTTGTGGGGTTAGCTCCCAAACATTCACAACATCAAGTGTGAAAAACCCGTCTTCCRAATCGGTGTCATATATCTTGCTTGGTCTTACTGTAGTGTTCAAATCACCATGAGRAACTGTAGTATCTGTGGGGCTYTCCGCTGGTGTACCCAGGGGCAGCGATATATTTCTTTTTCTAGGACTTGTTGAAATRAAGCTTTCTGGCCTTTCCAAATTGGAAACCACTCTGTTTGTTTGATAAAGCTCAGTAACAYTGTTTTGCTTATTCCCGACAACGTTTGGCATRATAGTTGGATGATCAACAATCTTGCACAAAACCTGTGCATTGTTTTGACTCGTGTTGAGTGCAGTGTTSTCTAGAACGGAAACATTCCTTTTACTGTTTAAAAATGGGTTTGTGGTGGTTCCAGATATGCCAGTAAAAGAAGTCTGCTGAATCTCACTGATACTATCGTGACACTCATCTTCGTACTCACTGTTATCGCTGCGCCCTTGATTGCTTTCAAATGAAAAGTTACGCCTATCAGAAAACTTGTGCTCTGGTTGGCCTTTAGAAAGCAAACTCGTTGTGGAGCTTCCTGCAATGCGTCTTTTTGGCAGCATAACAGGGCTGTTACTTGTGTTTGCATTTTCTTTCAACGGCGATACTTTCCCAAAACCTGACAACAAGGACCCGCTATCAGATTTGGAATGTGCTGTTCGTTTGGGRATAAAAATTTTGTCGCTTGTGCCAAGTATTCTCTCGCTTTGGTCTGCACGATAGGGAGTTAGCGGTGTTGGTAAAATGTCATAGATGCTATCACTGCGGTCCTGAGCAACTGGARCCGTGTCGATCGTCGGACGCTGATCTGATGCATTGGTATAACGCTGCTGTTCCTCGCTTGCCTTCAAAYCATTCTCCTTATCATACTTGTGCTTYTCAAAYGTTTGTGCTGCAAGTTGTGTTCCCACACTTAGATTGGGTCTAGTTCTTTCAAGAGAAGTCTCTTGCAGGCTGCTTTCACTTTGATGAGCTGACTGCATTGCCTGATCTGCAATAATAAYTGGCTGAGGGAAAAATAGATTTTCAGTCGTAAAATTGATTGGAAGCTTTATAATGTCTTGTTATTTTATTTCTYTCCAAGTGCTTGGTTTGAGCCGCCTGCTTGMGTTGTACYTCYTGTAGGTTGTARACTGAGTGCATTATCTAGTAATGTTTATAGATTCCATTAAAAGGGCGAAGCTCCAATCAGAATTAAGAGACCCCAACCGTGTTAAGCATTTGGCACGTGTGTTGTCGTGTAGTATGCTACCCGGTGCTTAACCCCATTTTTGCGCAAAAAAAAAAAACAAAAAAAAAAAAAAGACTTGATATTTAGCACCTCTAAGTGAGACGGTTTTCACAGGTGACGATATCCGTGCAGACAGCCTTGCCGAARGTTACGTGGCTGAAACTTTAGATACGATAAAGTAAACACTATTCATGTTGTTCAAGTGTTCAATGGTATCCTTTCCTTGCRTTATTTTTGTAAACTCGCCTCAACTTGAATTTTCTTGGTGCATCTAAAAAAGTAATCACCAAAAAAAGATAGCAATCCCCAATTGACTTTTGCATAATTGCATTTTACCATAAAAAACGGTGCAAAACTTGAATAAAACACATAGTGAAAAACGTTGATCAAAAACACCAAAAAGTCACCCACAACCGAATTTCCAATTGCAGTAACAGCACAGAGCATAGATCTTACGACAAAATGAGAGGACTACATTCAACCCAAAGCTCGTCATATCTCATTCACAATGAGGAAGCTGTATTTAGGTCAGCCACGATGTCTTATGTGGAGATCTACTTTCCGTTGGAAATCAGCAGGGAGCTTACATATTTAGTCGGGGAATTGAACTGCTTRATGGTCAAGGATTTGAACGAAAACGTTTCAAAGTTTCAGAGAAGCTACATAAACCAAATCAAAAAATTGACCGAAGTGGAAAGCCACTTGCAATACATGAGCGAAATCGTCCAGCTACATTTTGACCAGACTATCAAATATTTGCCACCACCAGAATTATTATTTGAYGATGATGGAAACAATTTTGAAGATGAAAGGTTGAATAGTCAAGGGCAACTGCTTGATGCAGACTCGTTTTCCAACTCTGACACCAACGAGCAAGAGGACAGTCACCCAACCACTTCTGTTCACAGAACTTTTTTGCAAAACTTTCGTGTGCCAAACAGTGAAGAAATTCACAATTGCTGCGAGGACATTTCTCAGTTTTCGTCAAGGCTTAGAAGTTTGAATGACTCTTATTTAGAAATGATAAAAAAAACAAAGCGTTTATTGGAACACAGATCAGTGGTTTATGAAAGCAGCAAGTTTTTGAAGTTCAACCCCGGGKTTATCGTTTCCGAAGCGTCTGCAGGATTGCCACAGAATTTCAACAATCCAAACGACCTTGATTTAGAAGTTGAGAGTATCCGTGATTTGCGTAACGAAAACTTTGATATTTCTGATGACGATTTTGATATCGATAGTGAACACGATTTTGTGAAYCACGACMCACAATCTGCTCATAGCAATGCTTTTATGTCTGAAAATATTTTGAGCCACTACGGGTCTTTGAAAATTGGGAGCATTGAAAGAACTAAAATAGAGCCATTGAGAAAACTTTTGTGGAGAACATCCAGAGGTAACATGTTTTTCCACAATATTCCTATTGACCCAACAATCAATAACAAAGTGCACGATCTTAACAGCACGAGTGCTTCTTTTGTGCAGAAATCTCAATTCAACCCTAATACAGATAACCCRGAAGGTGAAGTGGAGAAGGATTGTTTTGTTGTGTTTTCTCATGGTGAACTTTTGATGGAAAGAATCACAAAAATTATTGACTCTTTGAACGGGACCGTTTACGAYCTACCAGATGGAGCAACTTCTTCCACTTTGAACATGCAAATTGAGCAAGTTCAGCAGATTTTGGATGCAACAGAGCAGGCTTTATTGACAGAACTTGTGGTAGTCCAAGACCAGTTGCTTAAATGGACAAGACTTGTTTCGAAGGAAAAAATGGTGTACTCCACAATGAATTTGTTCAAAAAGGAACACCATGACGGCGCAGGGTTGATATTGGAAGGCTGGATTCCAACAAAGAGACTTGACAGATTCACCAACAAATTGAAAGATTTCACACACTTAAATTATCCAGACATGGTTCAGCCGGTTGTTTCGCTGATAGACACAAACAAAACACCACCAACTTTTTTTGAAACAAATAAATTTACCAGCGCATTCCAAAGTATTGTTGATGCTTATGGTGTGGCTTCCTACAAAGAAATCAATCCGGGACTAGCAACTATTGTCACTTTCCCGTTTATGTTTTCCATCATGTTTGGTGATTTAGGCCACGGAATCATTGTYATGCTTTGCGGTCTTTATCTTATTATAAACGAAACCCAATTCACGAAAAAACARAGAAGCGATAAAATAAAAGGCCAGCAAAATGAAATCTTTGACATGGTTTTTGGAGGAAGATATGTGATTTTGTTGATGGGACTTTTTTCCATGTATATTGGATTGTTGTACAACGATATCTTTTCAAAATCAATGACCCTTTTTGGTAGATCTGGATGGGAGTGGCCCAAGGATTTCAAAATTGGTGAAACTATTGAAGCCACAAAGGTTCAAGGCAAAGTGTATCCCTTTGGTTTGGATTTTGGATGGCACGGTGCAGAAAACGGTTTGTTGTTTAGCAATTCTTACAAGATGAAGTTGTCTATTTTGATGGGTTTTATTCACATGACTTACTCTTACATGTTTTCGTACGTGAACTATAAATTCAAAAATTCAAAAGTGGACATAATCGGTAACTTTATTCCAGGTTTGMTTTTTATGCAATCTATTTTCGGCTATTTGAGCATTTGTATTGTCTACAAATGGGGTAAAGATTGGATCAAAGACAGCAAAGAAGCACCTGGTTTRCTAAACATGCTAATCAACATGTTTTTGAGTCCAGGAAACATCGATGTGCCATTATACCCAGGACAGCCGTTTGTCCAGATTGTGCTTTTGTTGGCAGCCTTGGTTTGTGTTCCTTGGCTATTATTGTACAAGCCGCTAAAATTGAGAAAAGAAAACGCCAACGCACAAAACAGAGGTTTCAACTCAACTGAACATGAATTTTTRGAGAACAGACTACTTGAAAGTGATGAACTTGCTGGCGAAGAAATGAGAGTCACTGATTATGAACACCCTGAGGAATTCAATTTTGGCGACATCATGATTCATCAAGTTATTCACACCATTGAGTTCTGCTTAAACTGTATTTCCCACACGGCTTCCTATCTTAGATTGTGGGCATTGTCTTTAGCACATGCACAATTATCTACTGTTCTTTGGACAATGACCATCCAAAATTCCTTTTCATCTGCAAATCCAGGCTCCTTCCTTTCTGTGTTGAAAGTTGTGCTGTTGTTTGGTCTTTGGTTTGTTTTGACTGTTTGTATTTTGGTTTTGATGGAAGGGACCTCTGCAATGTTGCATGCTTTGAGATTGCACTGGGTCGAAGCGATGTCYAAATTTTTTGAAGGTGAAGGTTATGCTTATGAACCTTTTTCTATTAACGAGTTATGAACGAAAGATTTAACTTGGTGTATATGTGTATATATTGGCGTGTGYAATTCATACACTTAGACARGGTGYATAGCGCGGTAGACTGTGTAAGYTGTAATGTATATTTACATTTATCACGCTMTACCATATAACAAACTGTTTGTTGTCCAACTACAATTCGTCGTGCTCTGGAATGGAAGATGAATCGGCAGTTGGRGTAGCAGCAGTTTTACTGCTTGAATCCTTTGGCAAGTCGGTCAATGTTACAAAGTCTGCACTTTCATCTAGGGAAGAGCTAGTTTTAGCCCCAATGATGTCTTCCAAAAGCGTACCATTTTTTCTCAAGCTCAAGTGTTTAACCTTTTCTAGCTTTTTCTTCTCTTCTTCTCTTAAACTTTGTTTAAAACGTCTGGAGTACAAAGAGTTCATGTATCTAATCTTAGAAGCGTGTAATTCTTTTGCGCTTTCCAGTAGGTAAGGAACAAATTCCGCAATCTGAGAATACTCGTTTTTGAKTTCAAAAAGCTCCRTTCTCGATTTTTCAGCAAGTAAAGCTCCATCAGCAACAAGCAATTCTTCGATYCTGACGATCAGTTCGTCACGTATGAAGCCAAAGGTCTGATTGAACAGTTGAGCCTTTTCCAAGAGCGCTGCAGGAACTTTGAACATYTTTAGATCTGGGTTGTAATATAGATCAACAGCGCTCAAATTGTACTGCTCAAAAGRCTCGATTTTGTCGTTGACTTCTTCCGTTTGGTTTGCAATAGTCTTGCTCATAACATCAATGTAAGAAGTGCAGTTTGCTAAAATTCCTTGAAACTGAGCGTAATCCAAAGGATCATTTATTGACTGCAGGTATAGTTCTATGTTCTTCTTATGGGAAACGATGATTGTGAGTTTGTGCTCAATGTCCTCAATAGAGGTGKAAGGGTCTATCTCAAAATCTAACCACTCTAAAAARTCGGACACGTCTTGATTAGCGCTATCGACATAGTTATCAGGTAGCAAATCATCTGTTTCATGTTCTTCCAAAATGGATCTCAATTCATAAATAGAGGCTTCCAAGTTGTTCAAGTGTTTCGACACAAGTTCGCGATGTGTGTCTCTATCATTAAACTCTTGAAGTTCTTTTTTTATTTTCCTAATCTCTGCATTTGTAAAAGGCTGTTTGTTTGAATTTTTAAAGTGACTGAAACTGACAAATGTAGAAACCCCCTTGGCCAAAGGAAGRGAAGAGTTGGAAGATTTTGTATCTAATGATAAATTTTCAGCATTTGCGCACACCAATTCGGTTTTTAACAGTTCAAAAATCCTGTTTTCATTCAATCTCATTGTCACGTTCAATGCAGCTTGGTCACATGAARAGACATTGAATTTGTTGCTCAATGAAGATTGGGAAAGTTTGATCTTGTAAACAGATTGTTCAACACTATTCTCCAAAAGTTTCAAGTACAAGTCATTCGATCCAATAACGTTTTTGTCAACAGGAACCGAAATGGTGGTTACACTAGAAAAGTTGCTTCCAACTGGGAAAACAGTGTGTAGTTCATCATCATCATCACTTGATTTATCTGCGTTCAAAACAATATTGTAATCAAACACGCTACGGTCAACAACATTTATTTTTTGTTTGAAGTTGAAAGAGTTGGATAGTTGAATAGATCTGATTCCCAAACCGTTGACAGCAGCTTCATCGGCATTCACACTTTTAGATAACAAGCCAGAATAAGACTCTCCCAAATAGTCAAGCAAAGTTTGTTGAACAAATGGTACTCTTGAAGAACCTCCGGTCAAAATGATGGAACTCAAATTTTGCAAGGTAAGTGGCTGACCAACAAACAAAGTCGACGTATTCAATGCGTCCACAACAGGCTGCACAAACGCAGCTTTGTGCTTTGCAAGCACTAAACTCTCAAAATCAGATCTAGAAATTTTGGTTCTGAAATCAATGTCATCGTTATACAAGCTCTCAATGCTGATTGTAGCCTCGTTGTTTGCAGAAAGAACCAATTTGGCCTTTTCAGCAGCCTGGATGATTTTTGCCATGGCTTTGTGATGTTTTTGCAAGTTTTTCATAGTTATGGATTTCCCATACTTTTCCAAAAACTTATCCACAATCAAATCAGTCAATCCGGCAGTCAAAGCATCCCCTCCTACCTCAGCCTGGTAGCCGTACCCGCTCATTTCAATGTTCAAGATCTCGTTGTCAGCGTTGGAAATACCAAGTAAAGTAGCTTTGGTGGACTCTTGCCCCACATCGTAAATCAAAAAATACTCGACAGASGTGTTGGAAATCTCTTGCTTTCTTCTAATAGCATAGTTGATTCCAACAGCAACACCATCGTCAACCAGCCCTGCTAGATTTGGAAGCTTTGACAAAGAAACAACATCCATCAAAGACTCTCTTTGATCTTGTGAATACCAAGCTGGTACGCAAACTCCCATATTGGTGAAGTAGTCTGTCGACGATTTCGAACGAATCAAAGACTCGGCATTCGATATGATTTTGTTAAAGTCCATTGCCACTAGCTCCTCAACTGGGTATATTTTTTTGCCCACTTCTACTTGCAATCCTTCAKTTTTTCCTTTGCGATCGCCAACTATCTTCAATCCCGGATGCAACTGCTCAAAATATTTTGGAGCCTCAGTCTTTCCCAACAACGACTTCAAATGCAATGCMGAAAAAGATGGAAATCTAGTAAAAAATGACTGTGTTCCAGACCCGTATATTCTTTCAAYGTCAAGGGGGTCATTCTTTGGGTTTAGTGGTTTAAGACCCACGCCTGAAACCTGCTTTCTTTTAGTATCATCTGTTAAAACAATCTCCAAGGGCGAGTGGGGCCCGATTACCACTGCTTTAGAAAACCCGCTTCCGTAGTCAATTCCCAACAAAGAGCCAACAACAAAGGGAATAATGAATGCTATAAAAAAGGTGAGTTTTTTGAGTAACATGTGTATTAGATGCGCACTCTCGTATGGCTATATATGTGTGTGTGTGTGTGTGTGTGTGTGTGTATTGGAGCCTTTCTGTGCTTTTTGACTTTTGTGAGAGTGTGTTAGCGTATTTGAATTTGTGTTGCTCTACCAACACGGGRAATAACTGTAACTAAATCYGYAACTGAWATACTAGTAAATTGCAAGTGATRCAAGTGATAATGCCTCAACTGGTGAAAAATGGGGTGGTTATTTTCTAACAGACACGTAAGTAACATCAACAGTTYCCAAAAACRCACAAAAAAAAAAATCYGAGCAAACACTGCAAAAAATCACCTACTTAGCTCGAAAAAAGATAGCCACGTGATGTAATTAGTTTGTCCTCCATGTGGGTGTTGCAATGGTTTTTGTTTCTTTTTGGAAGCTCCAAAGGGAGGGAAAWCTATACTTTAAACCATTCATACTTGCCCATGTAATCAAGACTACTCTAAAGGAARAACCAAGTATATAAAACCGAAACCCCAACCTCAAACAGCAAAATATGGATACGTTGGAAAACTTGCGTGCCCAAATCATGGCATCGATGGGTGGAGGAGCCAAAGCTCCATCTAACACCAGTAACACTGCTAAGGATAACTCAAGAAGAGGAGACGTGCAGCAATCGAACAGATCTGGCGGAAGCGTGTCTGAGTCGCGYGGTAACGGCTCGAGAACGAGCGATCAAAGTGTGCGTAGTGACCGCAGGCCAGATAATCACAATCTTTCYACTGACCAAAACAGATCTGGCAGTAGAGCGTTTAGAGGTCAACGTGTAAGCGAAAGAAGAGACCATTATGAAAACGACAGGGAAACAAGAACAACTAGCGGCTCGTATCGTGGTGAAGCTAATAATGACAGGGYGTACGGCAGAAACCACTCAACCAATCAAAACAACTATCAAGGACAAGRYAAATACAACCATAGAACACATGATGGAAGAGATAAAACACATGAGAAAGTTATCAGAGGTAGTGTGGTTGCGGGACAGCGTTTTGAAAGCAACGGTGCTAGACAGCACACACCCCATGCAGTACCTGACAATAATGATTTTCCCAAGTTACCCAAGGGTCCAGCTGCAGGTAACCGTGAAGCGTTTGCAAATTCTGGACATGTTTCCAAACCAGCACCCAAAAGAACAAACAACTTTAWTGGTCAGACCAGAAATTATTATGGGGGAAAAGTCATTTCAGGTTTCTCAGGTTCTTCTCAATATCAAAGACATCCGAGCCAAACTYCACAGAGTATGCCRTCGYCTTCAAATACCGAAGCTGCCGTTGACTGGAACCTGGTAAAGAGCATAGACGAGTTGAGAAAAAAATACRATATCGCAAACATAACTAAATGGGATGTTCCTGCAGATGGGTTTGAAAAAGTTCCAGCGCAGCAAGTGAAAGAAATGCAGGTTTTTTCTTCSCCAGATGARATCATCAGAAGAAATACCTACTTCAACTACAAACAGAATATGTCGCTAGATTCTGGTAGTTCGGAAACCAACCGTGGTAGACAAATGCAAAAAGGCTTCAACAGCAGTAACGTGAACGCAGAAATTGTGAATAACGAGGATGTCACAGYGGAAATCATTCCAAAATTTTATGAAACTGAGCTCAACAARTTGCTAGTTTTCAATTTTGATCCACAAGAATACCTTGGAAAATTTTGTGAGAGTGTTTTYGTTGGCAATGACGTCAAGGCTTTAATTCCCCCTGCAGATCAGTGGAAAGTGGRATTTATAAAGCAAAATGACCTAGGCAATTTTGTCGTCAAATTTTCAAACAGGTTCATGAGCGATGCGGTTTTGCTTACTCACACCTTGCTAAAACCCAAGTCTTCGCCTCACATTGTTTCCAAACCTGACTCATACACAAAAGATTTGGAAAAGTGCATCAAAAACTGGGCGGTCAAGGGCTCAACAACTGCAAGTATGAACGGAGATGATACAGGCAGCGATAGCACAAAAATAAACTTTAGCGAAAACAGCCCATTTTTTTCAGTCGTGCTGGAATTTGTCCATTACGAACATTTCTTCAACCCAACAACAACAATGAACTCTTTGATAAACAAGCAATCTACTCCAAGGGCGCCCTCTTGTGTTTTGGCATTGTACAACTGCATTGATCCCGTTGAGCTAAAGAAGCAGGAGGTTTTTGATAAAATTTTGAAATCGTTTGAAAATCAAAAAAACGGTATTCTGGAAGGCATGGTTGGCATCGAGATTCCTAGACCTCCGCTAGAYTACATTCACACCAACACGGAAATGACTATGAATGGTGGACTAGGAAAAATTTTYATAAAGTTTGCAAGTACAGAGAAAAGTCTAAGKGTGTTCAAGGAGCTGCAAGACTGGAAATTTCAAAACAGGAGAGTACTTGTTCAGTTTTATTCTCAAATTGATTTTGACAAYGGGATTTTCTTGTAATATTTGAGTCTATTGAAACTTCTGCACTATGTAATCCTATATAAGTGTTCCACCAAAGATTGGTAAACCTCATGTGGCAACTTTGCTATAAATCCGACACCTAGTCTGATAACTTCGTCAGCGTTGAATTGTGGGAAGTTCTTCAGTAAGTTCATAGGTGTAGGGCTTTTCAGTAACTCTGAGCGCATCAGCACGAGCTGGGCTACAATAAACAAAATGTTCATGTGGAASCCGTATGCAAACATAAAATCCCACAATTTCAACACTTCATTAAGGGGTGGGGTGCAAGCGCTTAGTGTCATGATTGAAGGTATGCCATAAATTTCTGCTGTTAAAAGATGGTCTTGTCTAAGAAACTTTGATAGTTTTGGATCAATTATGGACAAACATATTTCAAGTAATTGTGCGCCTTTGTAAACGCCTGACAAATTTTTGTTGAGGTACGTGGGTATGTAGCGTCTGCATATTTTAGTGAAAAATCTAAACGCCATTGGTTCACTGCTCTCGCAAACAAATAGCAGTGGTGCCAGTAAAACGTTCATGCCTTGAACGTATTCACTGATCTTGTARACGTTTTCCTCGGCCAATGCCTCTTTCTCGTCCTCGTGAATACCGCTCGAGCTCGCAAAACTGGACAAGTGTGTGTCTTCATCTCCTTCAGCAAGACCGGCYGCTGCAGCTGTGGCAGCTATGTCTATCGATTCCCATGCAAAACAGCACAGTCCCCGCAGAAGAGCATCTTCAGACACAGTTTTTTGGAAGGTTGAGTCTTTGACCAGTGTACGAGGAGTGTCATTCTTGATTTTGTTGTATATCAGCGGTGGCAAATCCTCGCCCTTGCTCAAGAGAGCTAAGTACTGCGATGTGCAATTCTCCATAGAGCACTGCAAAAGAACAGACCACACATGAATCCTTAGTCTGTTGTTATTCTTGCCCGTGGGTAGTCCTTGAGAAAGAATTAGATACCGTAGTTGCGATAGAGATGAATTCAGTATCACTGGTTGTTGGTTGTAAATGAARGATTCGTATTGGGACATCGTTTCKKGTTTCTGACTGRTGATGGTTTATTGAACGGTGAACTGTGAGCTAAMTCRTTTRGCTATGTTTGTAGTTGGGCTCGCATGGTATCCTGGAATAGCAATCAAAAGATAAACAATCAATAATTTTWGAAAAAACAAAAAAAGGCGTCAGACTGTTTGAAGCATAGATAAATATAAAAATTTAACAGAGAATCAAAAAAAACAAAGGTACAAATGGTTCCTAGCAGGATCGAACTGCTGATCCCCGCGTTATTAGCACGATGCCTTAACCAACTGGGCCAAGGAACCAAATTTGTTAATTTTTTWACATTTACGCTGATCCTCATTTGACAAACATCAACCTCTTTGAAGAGAACTGTCGATCATTACTTCTTCAAAACAGGTTTATGCATTCAGAGTTTAACCGCTTGCTACAAAACTAAGATCAATTATGACGACATTTTATTAATGCATTATCTCAAAAAAAAATATTAAAGTCTATAAAAATGAACATCAACTAAAATACAAAGGTCTTCTAAATATAACCTGTTCATAACGGTAATATCAGAGATTCAAAGTGATCAATTACATAAATGTTTAATGCGGACATTGATACACCATATGCCGAATTTCATTGGCAATTAGCCACCGCTCAAGCCTTCAAGTCAACAACTTCGCTTTCGATACGGTTGACTTCATCTGAGGTGGACGAATTGTCATTTTCAGAGCTTTCATCAAACACRTATTCGTCATTGTACTCGTCGTATTCGCCTTCTTCACCAGTTTCCAAAAAGATTCTTCTCTTTTCATCAAAATTTTCCACTTCAACCCAAACTTCTCTAAATGCTTTGAAATCAGTAATTTTGGTGTTTGGTCTTGTACCTTCGATTGGCCAGAAATAACACAAAACAAAGTAGAACAAAAATGAAGCCAAATAACCAACATAGTAATTCAAATAAAAGATCTTTCTACCATTTTCGTTGACTTTGACTTCAGCTGTGGAAACCTCTGCAATAAACCCTGGGAAATTCAACCCCAAGGCCAAAATGTAAGCAACAACAGCTCTCCAGTTCGTCCCGTATTTCCCATACATGTATAGAGACCCTGGTTTGTTTGTGTAACAGTGCAATAATCTCACATATCCCTTTCTCACCAAAAAGTAATCAGAACTCACAACACCTGCAATCGAGGAAAGGAAAGTGGCGTATGCAGCCAAAACAGTTGTGAATCTCGAAGACGATGTCATCAAGTTCCATGGACAGATAGCCAATGAGATGACAGCACAAATGTAGGACCCTCTTCTGATGTTGATGAATTTAGGCAACAATGCAGTCATGTCGGTACCAGCAGAAATAGAGTTGGAAGCGATGTTTGTACCCAATTGTGCAATACAGAAAGCCAAAGCAATCAAAAATACCCCCGCCTTGTTACCTGCAGTTTGATGATCCAAAAATCTAGTTAGCACGTCCAATGGGGACCAGTAGTTTTCGTGGTATTCAGTGTATGCAGATGCAGTGGTGATGATCCCAATAATGGCAATGATAGCATACATCAATGGTAAAATGAACAATTGAGAATACACTGAAGATTTTGCTGTTTTACCAAATCTTGAGAAATCCGGAGCATTTAAAATCAATGTTGAGAAATTGTCCATAGCAGACATGACCGATCTGATAAAATTCCAACCTAGTAAAGATCCTGTTGGATGGAAACTGGACAAAGACCCCACAGCGACTTTCCCATCAAATTTAACCAATGTCCAAATTAAGAACCCAAAGGCCGCAAAAGGAACAATAACGGATTTGACCAAAAACAAGTATTTCAAATTATGCACTGGAACCCACATAAATGGCAATGTGACCCCCCATGCAATCATAAAACACATAAATTCAAATGTTGTGATTGGTTGAGTATCACCAATGGTGTTTTTGATTCTAACTGGCAAGTCTGTCCCAAAAATAGCGATCAACATCAACTGAATTGTTTGACCCATGATATATACCATGGTGGAGAACCAAATAACAGCCATAAACACTCTGTTAAGGACAACCCAAAGGGAAAAATAAATACCAAAGGAAATTCTTGATGAAATTGGGAAAGAAATGTGATAAAAATTACCAATTCTCGAACCCAAACAAACAAAAACAGCAACACTGATATAACCGATCCAAATGGTGACCCAGGATAACCCCCAGGATAGACCCATTTGCAAACCGGTTGCCGAGATTTGCCAAGTATTAACGTTGAAAGAGCCTGAAATCCAAAAAAACACATAGTTTTTCCAATCCCAAACTCTTCTTGCTTCTTCAACAGGTTTCAAATCATCATTGAAAAGAAAACTTTCCATGACATCTTCGCTTCTTGCACCGCTATGGCCTGCGACATGGTTTTGTTTCACTTCCAAAAAAGTTAAAAGTCTGTTCCACTTGGTGTCAGCTGGTTTTCCAAAATCGTCCATTGGCGATGCATTTTCCTCAATCGCGCTGTTTGTGTATCCTAGCGAACTATCTTTTTCGTCTGTTTCTATTTTATCGTCAATGTGTGAGATATGTGCATGGTGAAACGGGTCAAATGCCGATTCAACCTCGCTTACATTGGATGTTGTTGGGTGTACCATTTTTGTGTGTTTTGTTATTTAGAGTATCAGATGTGATGATTTCGATCTGACAAACTTTGTCTGGTGCAATTGGGGTTGTGTGTTTTGGTTTATTTTTTTTTTACATTGGAAAAGATAAGACAAAGAGACTAGTACAAGGCCAAGAGAGAAAACATACAGGAGGGTTTCTTTCTCTATTTGAGTTTGTTAAAAGCCAACGGAGTTGTGCTGAAGTGTAATGCCTAATAATTTGAAAAATAAAAAAATATTCGAAAAATTGAAAAGAAGAAAGCGATGAGAAATAAAACCGATGGTCTTTTTATATGGACTCATCAAATATGTCCTAAACATTTTCATTTTTTTTTTGTTCACTCAAACCTGGCCATTATCAGTGTGAAAAGTTGCCCCATCTCGTGTGGACAGACTGAAAAAAAAAAAAAAAAAGAAACGTTGGAAAAGGAATGAATAACTCAAAATGTCCCATTTTGCAAATGTGGGTAGTCATTGAAAGCTAGCGCAGGATTTTAAAAATGGCATAATCATGCGGAAACCTAATCAATTGATACAAATAGACAGTACGGGAATGTAGGTGTTACGCGTTTATAATGATGCAAAAGTTTTCTATCACGCTACACTTACATCACTCCATGTAGGCTGTTCATTTGTTACGCTATAGGGAACCCAGAGCCTTTTTTTTTTTTTTTCATTTTTCCATTTTTTTTCTCTTTTCTTTTTTCATTTTTGTGTTAATGACTTGACGATTTTGCAATGCATACTAGGTTTGTCTGCCTTGTTTGACACTATTTCAAACCGGAAAAACTATCCGGAACATCCGCTAATTTGTCGATTTGTGGCTTTTTTTTTGCATTGATCTGCAAAGCTTTCTTTGTTATTAGTCTGATATATTGTTAGTTTAGGCGCTATTGTCTTTAATAAATCTAGGAGATTTCTTGGCACCGGACATTTTCACAATCAAGTTAAGAAATGTCTTGCATTAGGACATTTTATCAAGCGATATAATCAGTGTCTCGTTCACAACATTATATGGTTGAGGACATCGCCGAAATCATCGTTGGAGATAATATATCTTGATATCAGTGCTCTAATTTCGGACTAGAGATATCCAAGGTCGACATTGGTTTGAAGAGTGACAACGTCAAAAACGTCAAAGTACCAGCTTATAGAACTTACACTTTGAAATACTTTCACCTGTTTCGCTCGTGTCGTTGAACAGTTACTAACACTATTAATGTAAATCAAATTTAAATAAAACTAAAACTAAAAAAAAAATACACTTCAAATCATAACCAGTATGGCTTTGAATGTACTTTTTACAAATTGCAAATTATATGTGGATATACTGTGATTACAGAGATACAGACGTTAAAAGAACAAACTTTCTTGATAAGAATTAATAATTAGCGCTATATTGTTTCGATTATTGTAGTTGGTGCTCTCAAAAAGTGTTTTTTGTGTTGTTTTTTTTGTTTGAGAAACTCATTACGCTTTTTTGTCCGCAACAATCTCTGTTTGCATTTGAACTTTGTCGGAGCTCGAAGAGCTATCGCCATAGTTTTCCTGTCTACTYTCGTTGTCAAACACGTATTCGTCATTGTACTCGTCGTAYTCGCCTTCTTCACCAGTTTCCAAAAAGATTCTTCTCTTTTCRTCAAAATTTTCCACTTCAACCCAAACTTCTCTAAATGCTTTGAAATCAGTAATTTTGGTGTTTGGTCTTGTACCTTCGATTGGCCAGAAATAACACAAAACAAAGTAGAACAAAAATGAAGCCAAATAACCAACATAGTAATTCAAATAAAAGATCTTTCTACCATTTTCGTTGACTTTGACTTCAGCTGTGGAAACCTCTGCAATAAAMCCTGGGAAATTCAAYCCCAARGCCAAAATGTAAGCAACAACAGCTCTCCAGTTCGTCCCGTATTTCCCATACATGTATAGAGACCCTGGTTTGTTTGTGTAACAGTGCAATAATCTCACATATCCCTTTCTCACCAAAAAGTAATCAGAACTCACAACACCTGCAATCGAGGAAAGGAAAGTGGCATATGCAGCCAAAACAGTTGTGAATCTTGAAGACGATGTCATCAAGTTCCATGGACAGATAGCCAATGAGATGACAGCACAAATGTAGGACCCTCTTCTGATGTTGATGAATTTAGGCAACAATGCAGTCATGTCGGTACCAGCAGAAATAGAGTTGGAAGCGATGTTTGTACCCAATTGTGCAATACAGAAAGCCAAAGCAATCACAAAAACACCACCTTTGTTCCCCTTTGTTTGATGATCCAAAAATCTCGTCAAAATATCCAATGGAGACCAATAATTGACTTTGTAGACGGTGTATGCGGATGCAGTTGTGATGATCCCAATGATAGCAATAATGGCGTACATAACTGGTAAAATGAACAATTGAGAATACACTGAAGATCTTGGAGTTTTACCAAATCTTGAGAAATCCGGAGCATTCAAAATCAATGTTGAGAAATTGTCCATAGCAGACATGACCGATCTGATAAAATTCCAACCTAGTAAAGATCCTGTTGGATGGAAATTGGATAAAGACCCCACAGCGACTTTCCCATCAAATTTAACCAATGTCCAAATCAAAAACCCAAATCCAGCAAATGGAACAATAACGGATTTGACCATAAACAAATATTTCAAATTATGCACTTGAATCCACATGAATGGTAAGGTGACCCCCCATGCAATCATAAAACACATAAATTGGAACGTTGTGATTGGTTGGGTATCACCAATRGTGTTTTTAATTCTTTCTGGCAAATCAGTACCAAAAATGGCCAATAGCATGACTTCCACTGTTTGACCCATGATATAAACTTGTGTAGCAAACCAAATAACAGCCATAAAGACTCTATTCAAAACAATCCAAAGAGAGAAATAGACCCCATAAGAAATTCTTGATGAAATTGGGAAAGAAATGTGATAAAAATTACCAATTCTTGAACCAAGAGAAACAAAAATAGCAACACTGATATAACCAACCCAAATGGTGACCCAAGAAAGTCCCCAAGACAATCCCAATTGCAAACCRGTTGCCGAGATTTGCCAAGTATTAACGTTGAAAGACCCTGAAATCCAAAAAAACACATAGTTTTTCCAATCCCAAACTCTTCTTGCTTCTTCAACAGGTTTCAAATCATCATTGAAAAGAAAACTTTCCATAATATCTTCACTTCTAGAATCAGATGTCCCAGACACATGGTTTTGTTTAACTTCTAAAAATTTAATAATTTTAGTCCAAATACTTTGTGATGATAAATCGTTTTCCTTTTCTTCCAAATTTGTGTTTGGAGTYATACTTTTGTTGATGTCTTCACCATCATCATCATTAATCATGTCCAATGTGGTTTTGTCTTTGTTGTTTCCGTTCTGGTTGCTATAATCTATCTCATCGATATTGTTAAAATTGTCATTGTTGTCATTGTTGTTTGAAAAATGAGAATGGAATGGATCAAAAGCAGAAGCGACTTCGCTTGCGTTAGACGTCACTCTGTTAATCATTTGGTGTACTTTTGATAGTATTTGTTTATATTRATGATGTTTTGTTGTTGTTGTTGTTGTTGTTGTTGTTGTTGTGTTTTTTTATTTTCTTTCATATCAWAATATATATAATTATATTTATCCAAGAATAACTTTAATGAACATTTTCATTTCAAAGAAATGCGATGTCCTTTTATAACAATTTGTTTCATAAATTCTCTCTGTCTCTCTTCTGTTGCCTCAATACATTATCATCATCGTCATCATCATCAGCATCATCGTTCTATTATCGTTCTATCAAGAACGAACAAACAAACGATGCATTGCAAATAATCCAGCATAACAATGAACGAACATTGCATCTTATCTTAATTGATATATTAGATCTGTTGACATTTTCTACATCAATATCTAAGCGCTTGATGATGTTTRAAATAAAAACTGACAAAAAAACAAGTTGAAAAAGTCTTTGATTCAACACATCTTGTTCGTTATTTTAGGATCATATATTATTTTATTTTATTTTTTTTCAGAAAAAATCAGTATACAATAATAATAAAATAACGCCGTCTGTGAAAATGGAAAAAATCTCTCCATGACAATTCATCTCTATTTTAGTTTCACAATGAGAAAATGTCCCAAGTCTGTTTCAAGATAATGTTTTTTTAAAAACGAGAAAGAAAAAAGAAAAGACGAATTAAAAGCGGTGGAGTTATTATTATTATTATTATTATTATTATTATTATTATTATTATTATTATTATTTGTGTGTTGCATCTATTTCTWTGGTTTTGTTGTTTAATGCGTGAACCAAGATAACAAAACAAAATGTCCACCTTTGGCCTTGTTTAATCATGACACAAATCTTATCTGCATTTGAACAGAGACTGWGAAAAGTGGGCACAGCAACCCTTGGACATTTTCATACAAATAAAAAAAAAAAMMACCCCCATCGGATATATAATTTTGACTCTGTTTATTATTATGATACTGATAATGATTAATAATAATAATGATGATAGTATTTTGTAGAAAGGAATTGGATAATTGTATGTGTCAAGAMAAGAAGGACATWTCTCAAGCGTCAATTGATTATCAATGAAATGTCTTTGCTCCTACACTAAAATAACAAGGTACATACAAATCAATCAAAMTGTGCACACAAAGATATATATATATRGATACAGATCCTAGATAAGACATATATATATATATATATATATATATATAATATGTATATCGGTTACAATTATCCGACGGTTGAAGTTTCATTTTAAGGYTTATATTGGTATTAATCRACTAAATTTGATTATTTGTATGAGTATCAATGAATATTATGTGTATGGAAACGTAACAAAGATCAAAATACCAAGACTTTTAACATTTTAGATACAAACTTTTTTTTTTTTTTTTTTGATTGTGTCAAATTTGATCAAGTAGTTGCTAATCTGTTTTAGTGTATAGATTTTTATTCCTTTTTTTTTTTTAATTTTTGAAATTAAGGGGAAAATAATGCGTTTGATCAAGAATCTTATTAGATAGCAGATTAGAGATGATTGTAAGGAAGATTGGGTCTAGATTGTAAGGGCGATTGAGTCTAKATTGTAAAGRYGATTGRGTCTGGATTGTAAGGGCGATTGAGTCTAGCTTGTAAAGACAACAAAGGCTAGATTGTAAAGACAACAAAKTTTACCACGTTATCATATATTGCGTGCTCTTTTTGTAATATCTTTATAATAATTCTAGTTCATCAAACTAATCATCTTGTTAAAYTGCTTATGATCTGTGATGACTCACGTCTTTTCATGTTCTCATCAARCYCAAACTATTTTAGCAAAAAAACATGATGATCATTAAACTAAACACTATAKCCCTATCTTATACTTACTACTTACACCTACTACTTACACCTACTACTTACACCTACTACTTACACCTACTACTTACACCAAATACTTACACCAAATACTTAATACTTGAAGTTAATACTTAAACTTAAGCGTAATACTTAATACTTAAACTTATATTTTACTGCCTAAACTTTGGTGATTAAACTTCACTACTTGAATTAAAGCCAATCAAAAAACAAAAGCAAATCCACCAAGAATATAAGCTTATGTGTTGATCTACTCTATAAGTTCCTGAAAGTTCCTGTTTCTCCATCCTATTGGTCAGAACAACAGTTCCTACTACCAGTAACATCATCATCATCATCATCATCATCAKCATCATCATCATCATCATCATCATCATCATCATCATCATCATCAGCAGCAGCAGCAGCAGCAGCTCATATACTTCCTCCACCATGATCATATCACACTCAAAATGCACCTGGGTTGTATAGTTTCAAATAGAAAATAAACCTAATTTTCAAAAATTATCAAATTGAATTATTGTAATCATTACGAAATYCAACCKGATAAATAAAYTACTGAGTGTGAAMGTTTCYTGTAGAAAGAGAAACAGGGTGTAATTATTATGCTCCGTGATTCTCTATGCAAGATTAACACTAATATATAAAAAGTTTGCACCTGGAAAAAAAACAAAAATTTTWAAAAACACTGGAAATAAAGGTRATTAATTGACTCAGACAAATGTGCAGTARCGTGTTAATAGAAGTGGTAGATTATATAGTTAGGTGCACTGCATGTATTGCTGTTGCTRCTACAAGATAAAATGGTATTGKACTCTAGATTTATGCTTTTTYTCTACCTATATTTCTATTATWTCTGCAGCAATAGTSTCTTGTTTATTAATACCAAAAAAGTAGCTAGAGCATTTWAATAGTCTATTGTTCTCGGCATTAACTAACTTAACAATAGAGATACTCTTTGTATTATGTCTGCATAGTTTATCAATGCCTATAACGAACTCTAAATACATGAATTAATTAAAGAAATAAATATGAAAAATGCACCTGAAAAATCACAACTTTTAGCCTTTAAAGCCCAATAACAAAATGACTAGTGACATAAAGTGACTAGAAAGAAAAGAAGAAAAGTGAAAAAAAAAAAGTAAAAAAAAAAAAGTAAAAAGCACCCCCCTGATGACACTCAATGGAAACGAAGGCGCAAAAGAAGAGATTCATCACAACTATTCACACCATAACCATCCACAAGAATACATGAGGTTCTGCATTCAATCACCGTAACAAATTTAGATTTACAAGTGTCTACTGCAATTAAAGAAAGAAAAATRCTGTGAAAAAAAACGCGGTGAATGAACAATTGAAGGTGTTATATAATGGGAATASTAGYGGTGATAATATAGTATGGGGTTTATATSAGATGCAAAGACAAGCTYACGGGCAGAGGAAGAAGAATGGAAACAAAGAACAAAAAACAAAGAAGAAGGGGAAGGGGGGGTGTATATCTTGATGAGCATAGTGGTCCTACTACTGAACAAGATAGAAACATGAAGAGAGTTGACGCAGAGTTGAAACAAGTGGTAGGGAGGTGTAGAAAGGTCTCAGGGTGTGTGTTTTTTTGTTTTTTTGTTTTTTTGTTTTTTTGTTTATTTTATCTTTTCATTTCAATTTATATTAGTATATTCATCAATACTGACAGTATCCTTTCTGTAATAATACATGTYCTGCGCTCATCTCCCAGCAGAGAAGCTCCTTCCAAAGATCTTATATATCGGGTATGTGCACCTACATTTCGTATTGTTCATTTTTATTTATTTGTTTTTTTACCAAACTTTCCATGTATTTGTTATGATGAAAATGAAAAATTACAAAGCACAAAAATAAACAGATTGTAGCATTAAAAACAAATAGGCATAGTAATCAAAGGATATTAATGGTTAATTTCGATAAAAAA
>LPNM01000006.1:1051704-1069057 GCA_001747045.1 Hanseniaspora osmophila | reverse complement strand
TTTTTCCCACATACGCGTACGACGGACGCATAAGCAAGTTTTTTTTTCTGGCACCAGGTTGTCCAAAAAATTGCACTGATACATTTTTGAACAAATGCAGAAAGGGGAAAAGAGATATAACGACAGCACTAAAACCTAACGAAGCCGATAACCATGATAAGCAGAAGCAGAGTGGCACTACGTGTGAGACCAATATTGCGCTGCTTTGCTACCACGCAGATGTTAGCGTACACTTGCCGTTTCCATTCTACAGAAACGGGTCTAAAGACTTCTAATCATAACACCGCAACAGAAACAACAGAAACAACAGAACCTCAACCAGAAAAGGTTAATGTGGACCACGAAGCATCGAGCAAGACTCCCGGCTCTTCTTCGCAGCAGCCATGGTACTTGAGACAAGAGTTTGCTGCTCCTGATATGGCCGATGCTGAAGCTGTGTTTTCACTTGCTCAACAAGACTCAATCACGTACCCTGATACGCTTGMACAAACAAAAGATGCAGAGTTTGTTAAAACTCTTGCTGAKCATTTGCAATCGAAATTGGGACTATCAAATATCATTGTTTTTGATATGCAGCATGGAGACCGTGATAGACCTATGGTTGGGAAAGAAGACATAATCATTGTGGCCAGTGCCAAGAGTGGAAGACACTGTATTGGTAGTGTTGAAAGTTTGAGAAAAGAGTTGAAGCACACGTGGGAGATTGATGGTGGTGGGATCAACGTGGAGGGAATCGTCAGCAGCACGTTGCGCAAAAAAGAGCACAAGAGGCTACAGCGTAAGGGGGGACAATTGAAAAGACCAACAGAGTGGTTCAACAAGGCATCCGGCGACTGGATTGTCATTGAGTTCACCAGCAAACAGGGCTGCCGTGTGATGCTGAACGTTTTAGATGAACAGAAAAGGAACTACTTGAACTTGGAGGAACTATACTGCAAAGAGGAAGATCTGGAAAAGTACACTACCAGTAAAGAGTGTGTAGAGCTTGATCGTGAGTCAGAGTTTTCTTATACAAAACAGCAAGTTGCGAACGAGGAAGACGATATTTTGTTGGAGTTGAGAAAACAATTGGCACAAAAAAACTCTAGTGCAGTGAACAAAGATTTCCAAAAAGACGCAAAAAGACATTACAGCACACACAAACAAGGCAAGTTTGTTGAAGAAAAGCAAGAAATCACTGCATTGAACCAGAAATGGATGGCTTTGAGCCAAGATCATCTGCCGAACGAGCGTGAGTGGGAGTTGAGGTTGCTTGATTTACAGAAAATCATGGAGCATTCGGAAAACATATATTTTTACGAGCAACTTTTCAAAAACTATTTAGATGTGAAACTTTTGATGGGAGAACGGATGAAATTGAGCGAGTTGTTGAAAATCAATATTTTGTGTATTTCGCACATTTACAAGGTGACCGAGGGCAATTTTGATTGTGAAGAATTGAGAAGTAGGTTGACCAACAAGATGATGGTCAAATTGTTGAGATATTTTGATTTTGTAAAATCAGTTCAAACAATGAGTATTGCCAAGTTTCTTTTGTTGAGTTTAAAACAAGTTTCGGGCACTTCCAAATTTTATGCTTTAACGAATTTAATTCAATTAACACATCAAAATAGTATTCCACAAGATTTGAAAAATCAAATCTTACGTGAACTTGTGAAAAACGGCGATTTCATTTTTTTACAAAAATTTTGGAGTGTCGATACCAATCGGTTTGATAATTTAATTGAATCGTGGACTGTTTTAGTGAAACTTTTGGAACAAGCAGAGATGTCATACACGTCACACATAAAGACATTAGTGAAGCAAGAGCTTTTAAGTTTATTGCAGCGGGACTTGTGTGTGTTTCAAATAGATCTCAACAATGCTGAAATATATTCGAGACTTTTAAAATTAACGGTTTAAAATTAACGGTTTAAAATAAAAATAAAAAAATAAAAATAAAAATAAAAAATGAAAATGAAAAATAAAAATAATAAAAAAAAAAAAAAAAAGAGCCTTATATAGAAGATTTACTTGTAAATAGATAAGCTCCTTATTCGGATAAATTTTTATTCAAATATTGAATGAAATTTTTTTCTATTGTTTTTGCATCTCCTAAAATTCTTAATCTATTCATAGTAATAAATTGTCTTTTCAATCTTTGTAATTTGGCAATATTCAAATTCACTTGTACACTTGGTGGAATATCAATAAATTCACCATTTTCCAATCCATGAATTACATATCTGTGTATATCTCCAAAAGCTGGATTTTCCTTTAACCATTTTTGTAAATTTTGCAAAACTAGTGTTGTAGTTTGATCCAATAGAGTCAAATAATTGGATTGGGATGCGGGATTCATGATTGTTGCCGAGTTGGGTTTTGTAGATTGTCTTAATTTGTTCAGTATGTTTTGTTGGTGTGCATCTTTTGCGTTTGTGGAAACCAGCTGTGGATACAACTTGATAAACAAATCGTTTATATCAATTTCATCTTCTCCCAATAACACAGCAAAATACGGTGTATCCCATCTATTTGACGATGGGTTTGGTTCTTCGTATCTTTGCACCAATTCAGTGTACAATTGTGCAGACCATGTCCCATGATCTTTAGCGTTCGGATTCATCACATGCACAAGAGCAAAAGTTGTGTTCAAGTTTTTAACTTCGCAATGCAACTGATATCTGAATCCCTTGATGTAATTCAAAGAATCAATCAGAACAATATCGGAYTTGTTTAAATCTCTCTTTACTACAGAAAAGATTTTCGCTCTTGCGTTTTTTTCCAACAACGAGTTCTCATAAACTGTCTTGTCAATTCCCATCGATTCGTCATTGTAATATTTGATTTGTGGGATGGGCAGTTTTTTCGACTCAAAGAGTTGAGATTGTTCTGCAAATTTTTCTTTTAATTGAGAAATAAGTTGTTTGGAAACAGTGGTTTTCCCCGAGTTGGGATATCCTGTCAGTAAGACCAATGGCATGTTTACTTTGTGCTTTGTATTTGTGCTTTGTATTTKTGAGMTTTTGAGGTTATTTCTCTTGGCTTAGAGTTAACGTTTTTGTACGCTCAATAGGTCAATATCTTGCTCTTTCCTCGAGAGATGAGAAAAAGAAAAAAAGAAAAAAAAAAAACATCTGTTAAAATTGATGAAAAAAAATGCATGTCATGTGACCCGTGCCTGTTCATACATATATATATATATATATATATATACATTTTTGTTTTTTTTTTTTGYYATTACGAAATTCACCCATATAACCGCTGAAAGTTTTTTGTCACATTACACATTTTTTAAACATTCCAACGCTTGGTGCTTTGTCATTAATTGCAAACTCTTTCAATTGAACACGAGATTCTAATATTCATGGGGGTGTAATAACTCTCAATTCAACGTATCTCTTTCTGGTCTGTTGTACCACCACATCATGACCACCACATCATGACCACCACATCATGACCACTTCCATACAAATAKATRTATGTATATATGTATCTTATATATATCTTATATCCGATATACTAATATATTATATATKCATRTGATCTAATTTTCTTTCAAATACCCCCCCTTTTTATAATTTCGGTGTTTAGYATCCCAACCCTTTTTTTTTTCTTAGTATATATAYATRTTTCTTGTRTAATTTCACTTTTCAACCTTCACCTYGTATTTCTGAGGTATACCATTATCCCTGAAGAAAGAAACCCCACACTTATTATTCTCCTATACYAACTTGTAGTAGTATACGATAATTCATAGTGTCAAGACCTTTAACGATATTCGCATTAAGGTTTTTGTAATAATARTGGTAGTAGTAGTAARGTATTACTTACTTGCTTTACCCCTTGAAAATGATTGACATTATACATCATAAACATACTGCATGRATTATACAGYAGTAATTTAAGTTGAGATGTTTTTTTTTTCTTACTTCTTGTACGACTACTACTACTATTACTAYCCCTACAACTTCTCTATTACTTGTACTAAAATACGTTTGTATCCCCATGCAGATCATTTGTAGGAAAATACTAACCGAGAATAAATTATGAATAACTACTACTACTACTACTACTACTACTACTACTACTACTACTACTACTACGGGTTTTATCACTATCATATTTACATACAGTYAACCAAAATCTATACGAAAAACTCGGTTAAAAAAACACCTCAATATTGATAAAAATGATAGTAATAATAGTAATAATAATAGTAGTAATAATAATAATACACCAAAAGGAAGGCAATAGAATCATAAGCAATACAAAGATTAGATCATCTCTTATAACTTACTTCCACAAGCATATTCTTTATCCAACGGAAGTTATTAAACGTTGACTAAAAGAGGCAGACACTAAAAGAAAAAAAAAAAAAAGAAATTATATGTTCTGATCCGAAGAARGAGAACAGGAAGAACGCGAATAAGAAGAAGAAGAAGAAGAAGAAGAAGAAGAAGAACACAAAAAAAAAACAGGGATTATTTATTGTATCCGATGTTTAATGTATAATAATAATAATACATACTATATATATATACATACTATATATTATATTATATTATCTCTAAGATTACCCGCATAGAACAATACGTAATAMTACATTTTATTTTATTTTTTTTTCATAAAAAAGGTTTTCAGTTATTACAAGTATTAGAAGTTGGAGTAATAAATATAGTAATGCCATAGTAATACGATAATACCAATAATAAATTGAAAAAAGAAAAGAAAAAAAAAAAAAAATATGAAAATATGAAAGTATGGATATATGAAAACATGAAAACATGAAAATATTAAAACATGAAAGTATGAAAATATGAAAAAACGTATCCAAGATCTTAATATGTTATCATTAAGTTCAAGTATAAGTTCAAGTATAAGTATATATATATATATATATATATATATATATAKATGTCATCTAAATAAYATAAACGATATCAATGGTTCAACTATTAATATTAATTAAATTTGTATCAATGTTGTAAATCATTTTAAAGGAAAGTGATTTTCATAAGAATTGTTTTTTTTTTATAATATGTGGAGGTTTAAGGAGAAATGAGTTATTATAATTAAAACTTTTAATTTGAACTATTTGATTCAAATATCTCTGTATTTATTGTGTGGATATATATATATAAAGGTTATATACTTATATTATCAATTGAACCCAAGAGGAATAAGTCAATACACAAAAAAACGTATAAAGAAAAAAATAAAGAATCAACCAAGATAGTAGATGAAAGTATAAACACATAAGATCATTATTAGTGTAYGTTTACAAATTGATAMTTATAACTATATTTATATTTATAATACTACTGGTATAGCGCATCACAATTATTTATTATTATTATTATTACTAYYATTATAWATATMATCATCATCATCATCATCATAATTAATATTCAATTATTTATTTATTTATTTGTACCATCAGTTGTTATCAATATTYAGGAAAATAAATACATTATTCAAAAAAAATAAAATAAAATAAAATAAAATAAAATATGCCCATTCAAATAGCTCCTAAACCTGCAAGTGTGCATTATCAACCAATAAAACCATTACTAAATGTTAATACTACAACTACTAATACTAATACTAATACTAATAGTACTGGAAGTAGTAGTAGTAGCAATAGTAATATTCATACAAGAAAATTGAAGATAAGTCCATATAATCAACAACATAAAAAATTATCATTATCAGGAAGATTTAAAAAAAGTGCATCAACAGGAATTGTTGTAAGGACTAGTAAAAAATGGGAATTTAATAGTTCCACTCATCATAATACAAACGGAGTAAGTAATGCCACWAAAGGAGTRAGTAATGCCACAAATAAAGTGAATGGGAAGTCTCAAACAAGTAAGGTGAGTGAAAAGGCTCAAACAAATAAGGTAAATGAAAAGGCTCATACGAACAAAGTCAATAATAAGGATAGTAACAATAACACAACAAATGATACTATCAAAAGTTGTACTATTGTTAACAAACCTATATCCAAGATCAATGACACCACTACGAGCAAAGTGAGCGCTATTTCCACTAGTGAAGTGACTACTCCTACTACCAGTACTCCTTCCCCTCATAGTAATAACACCAGTAACAGTAACGGTGTTCCAAAAATAGACTACAAACCCAGTTCTACTAATACAACAATTCCAAAAGTAGTAGACGTTGAAAGCAATAAAAAAACTGAATYGGCAGATGTTCAAAAAATTCAAGAAAAGAATATACAAATAGCCCCAATCAACGATGTAGGGAAAAAATGTTTRRAAACAACTAGTGATCAAACGCAATTGGTTCAACAAAACAAAACGGATACTGCTACTGCTACTGCTAATGCTACTGCTACTGCTACTGCTACTGCTACTGCTACTGCTACTGCTACTGCTACTGCTAATGCTAATGCTAATGCTAATGCTAATGCTCCATTAATTACCACCGTTACCGAAAACACAAACAAAACTGCTACCAAACAAGAAACAAAACCAATGAATAAAAGACTACTGAAAAAARACATCAATGCAATGAAAACGGAAAATATCAATTTGAAAAAAGAATTAGGAGGATTAATAGAGTCGTTGCAATCGCTGAAACATCAATTTAACGTCATCAATCAGCAGATATACCAAAAACAACTTGCATCAACAARCGAYACCACRACATCTCATTCAATCAACAATTCAAAAACAACTCATCAGGCTCAAGACCTCAACAGGAAAAGATCGTACATGGACGTTGACGACTCAAACGTGTATGGACACATCATACCGGTCAAAAATGATTATAACAATGTTTTTGATGAACCAAATAAGGAAAATCCAGCATTTACGGAACAATTGACGGATATTTTTTTGAAATTTGAAGATGAAAACGATTTCCCACTTACAAGTGACAAGAAACCGGAATYAACGGAAGCAAACAACCATGAAACTGAACAAGACCATGAGAGCTCGGGGAACACCCCAAACTCGTTGTTTTCCGTCTATCCATCCACTTCTTCCTCACTAAACACCACGGGAATGAATTCAGCAACAAATATCAACTCCACAAAACACCACCCTACATTAAACGTAAATACCACGAATGACGCGAAAACGAACAGCAATGTGCCAAAAAGCAGACCACACAGTGGGAACCACTCACCAGCAACATCTCACAACACCCACTACTCGGCTTCCAATTGCTCTCCGTCCTCAAGTGTGTCTTCTTTGTTTCAAATATCAAACAACGTTTCAGCAACGGCAAGTGTCAGTGGAGGCACCTCTTTTTCAAGAAGCACAAGCATGATGAATGTGGACACCAGTTCCTCTGCTACTGCAACCACGAACAACAACAACAACAACAACAACAACAACAACAACAATAGCCACCATCACCACTATCATTCTCTGAGTTCTCACCCTCAAATGAAGTTTCTGAACGATTTTGAAGAAAAAGAGTTTATGAAAAAATACGCACATTTGAATCAAACACACCACCGCCACAGTGTTCCGCAACCACGGCTCCATGCAAAACCACACGTCCACCAACTCCAACTGCAAAGCACAACCACTTCTCTGGGATCATCTCCAACAACACATTTCCAAAGCGACAATGAAAACGARAACGAAAACGAATTGTTGATCGATGCACAAAAACATGTTTTGGAAAACATCAAAGAAGAACAGGAGTTTATGACTGCTGGATTGAGCAAAAATCTGACAAGTTTGACAAGTTTCACCAATCTGACAAATCTGACCAACTTTGAAATGATGAATGAAGAGAAAAGTTTGGGTTTTTACAATACCAAGGATACAGGACTTTTAGCTTTTGATACTGCAAACGACGATATTCAAATGAGTTTGGAAGACGTGCTGGGCGATGTCGTAGACCTGCACGCACACGACGAAGACGACATTGACATGGATTTTCTGAAATTTTGATTTTATAAAAAAAACTTTTTTGGCAATCAATGATTCAAATATGAAGTTTTATTTTGAAACATTCTCTCCACATTGCATTAATGACTTTACGACTTATGATATATGTTTTTTTTTTGATTATCTTACATTATATATTCCAAATTTTGAAACCAGCTCTGACGGTTAAAAACTCTCTTAGTTGTAAAAAAAAATACTGCTCTTGTGCAGGTTCATAGCAGATTTGCTCGAACCAGTGGCCAAATTACTTTCGATGCACTCAGGTGTRCATAACAGTTGATCTTGATTTTTCGGTACAATATTGCAATTGTAAAACTTGATTGAAAGCCTTTGAACAGCAAGAAGCTGTAAAACAGTGGTCTCATTGCCTGTGGTGCAAGTGTCAAACCATTGTAAATCACAACAATCCCGGAAAACAAGAGATTGCAAAGCCGCATTGAAACGAAGCTGAATTTTGACAAACGTCTCCAACTCAAAGAACTTGCTGTCTTCCTCTGAGGTGTACAAGCCCAGAGCTCTGTTGATGCCCGTGATTTCTAAATGTCGCACAGCAAGTCCATTGAAATAATGCGACCGGTACCACTGCTGTGCAAATGATTCACTCATCCATGAAGACACGTCCAAGCTCAAAGACTCAAGATGGAACTTGCACTCAATGATTTTCTGCATCACACACTGAAAGTTTCTAAAGTCGTTAACTTGCAGTTTGAGYGCTCGCAGATTTTCAAAATACTTGAAACGGWCCAAACGCTCCACAGGCACTTGCGCACTGAGTTCACACATGTTAATGATTTTCAGCCATGGCAAAAAAGACCCATCTTCTTGCGCACCAACACTCTGGTCCTTTCTATCATTTGTCTCTCTCTTGCGCGTTCCACTCTCATCTCCACCAGCTTCAAGCCCAGTCAGTGTAAAAAARTCATCACAAACGCAGATCAAGTTGTCTTGCCCATATGAACCATTCTGAATCCATTTTAAATACTCAAACATGGTGTACTGCGCAAAAATAAGTCTACTCGCGTTTTTCTTGTACAGCACCCATTTGGTCCAATCCGTAGTAAAAGTGGGTCCCTCCACTTTGTCAGCAGGTTCTTCCACTTTCAAGTACCAGAAATCTTCCTCCCGGTTCAACCGAAGATAGTCCAAAAAGATGCAGTCATAGGGAAGCCAAAAGGACATGTAAAGAAAATTGGTCAAAAAACCTCGTATTTCAGGAAAGTGGTCTTCCATCTCGGCCAGCGTGCATAACGAGTCTCGCTCAGACACAACGGGAAACCGCTCCACATAATTCTGAAGCAGCTTTTGGGTCTGCACCTGTTGAAGACAGTGAGGCACAGATTGTGCGGCAAACTCGGTTGATGAGCTCAAAAATAAAGCACTAGGGTTTGGCGGAGTCAACTGTGGTGACGTGAAATCACACAAAGTTTTGTCACTTTTACATGCAAAGTGGGAGTAAATTTTAAACCTTATCAGTGGCGGTAGCGTCAAAAACAAAACAGGGTCAAAACTCAGCTCATTGTCCATATCTGGTTTGGTCTTTCCATCCATTTCTCTATCTATCTTTCTATCTCACGTTTGTACATCATAGGTTTCGTGGAATTCAATCTGCTGACGCGTACCTGTTTTTTTTTTTCTTGTTTTTTTTTTTCTTGCTTCCTGAGATAAACGCGACTGCAAAAAACGGAGCGCACCACACAGAAATAATTCAAATATCTGGAGTCATCGGCTAAATGATTACAAAGCTAGCTACTTCGTTACAATCAAGCCAGTCTCCAGAACAGAAAAACCCCACCGAACCCAGACCTTACAAAAAGCAAAAACCTGAAAACACTTACATAATGGCTATTTCATCTTTAAGCAGAAGAGCAAGTACATTGGAAAGATCCTCCAGTACGCTAAACAATGGCGACCATAAAACAGCCATCATTATGAGCCAGAAAAGTACAGCAACCCGTACAAAACCTTCAAGAATCCAGACTCACTATGAGGAGAAGCTGCTCCACTTGAAAGTTGAACTGAAAAAATGGGAGTACAGATTCATTTCCAAAAATAAAAGGTCTCCTAAAAAAACAGATATCCAAATACTGCCAGAGGTGCGGAAAATGTATAAAGAGTACAGTACATTGAAGAAGCTGGCTCAAAATGAGCAGAGTATTCAAGAAAAAAAGAGATTGTTGAACGAGCAGCCCACTCCGTCCCAGAAATGGAAACCTACGCAGAAAYCTTTTCAAAGAGTGACTCCCGTTAAAAAACAAGATAATGAAAGTGCTGACGAGTTACTAGATTGGAATTTGGGCCCTACACCCCAGATACACGGCAAAGTCCAGAGCATATTGGACGTTTTTGTATCGCCATTGAAATCCACACCAAATGCCAAACTGTCACTCAACTCACCAGATAAGAAAATAAATATGAGTCAAGCCAAGAAGAAGCTTGATTTTGGTTTAGACGAAACTGAAGAAGAAGAAAACGTTTTTGGCTGTGAGGAGCCTATTTCCAACGGCAATGTGAATGATGATGAAACGTTGTCTGTGATAGAGGAATCTTATAGTGGTTGTTCACCATTGAAACCATTACAGCTTGAAGCTCCAAAACAAGCACTGCGCAAACAGATCAACTCGCCAAACAAATATTTACAGAATGTTAGCTGTGCAGTGAGGAGAACACCCGTATCAAAGTTCCATTGCAATGAGAGTAACAAGGGTGACTATGCATCGAGTGTAGGTTCTCCATCACCACTTATAAAGCTAGTGAGCCAAAATAACAATMAGTTTCAYAAATCGCTTTTCGAGCTTGCCAAAGAAAGAGAACAAATCATGAAAGAGTTCCAAAGCAGTGGAATATCTGTGGATCTTTTGGGTCAACTAAAAAACGAGCAAGTGTACGATTATAATAGTACAGAGAATGATGAGCTTGAGGAGGAGGAGGAGGAAGAGGAAGTGGATAAACCGGACGAAAAGGAAGACGTTGAAATCAGCTATGAACAAATGGAAACCAGAGATGAGAAAGTGGATACTGCAGATCAGGACTTTGAAATCAAAAAAATTGAGAAAGAGAATTCTAAAGATCAGACAGTTGTAGCGGAAAATGAAGAAGTGGGGGATGAAGATATTAACCAAGAAGAATTGGAGGAAGCTACACTACCGGAGGCAAAGTCTGTTCAAAAGAAAAGTAAACGCAACAGCAAATACGAAAACACTGCCGCTAATAACGAGAAGTTACTAAAACAAAGAAGAAGAAAAATTATCAAAGTCCACAAGAATAAAACAAGCACTAAAAAACAAGAATTGGCTGAACAGAAAATTATGAAAAAGGATTTACACGAAGAGTTGAGAAAATTGAAACAAAAATCTGTCAATAAGTTTTACGGCGTTCCAAGTGCGCAAGACGACGAGACAGAGGATGAAGATTTTATTGATCCAATTGCCAAGAAAAACCCGAAAAAAAATAAATACAACTTAGTGAGCAACAATTTTGTGAGGATGAAAATTYACAAAAAAAGAAACCCAAACTTTCGRAACTTTAGGCGTTAAATTTGTACGGCAGTGAAGATTGAACACAGTATTTGCTTATTCGTGGTTTATATCAGCGTAAGTTCAAGTCTATATAGTTGATAGTATGCGGGCTTTTGATSCTGTTCAAACTTACAGGTTTAGTTTACATATTTGTTAAAAGCTGCAACATACCCTCAATTTTTTGAGCTTCTTTGCATCTATTGATTTCTTTCCTGATTCTGTCTTTCAAAGATATCAGTAGTTCTTCCAAGATGGTTGATCTATTTATTGAGTCTCCGTAAAGTTCCAAGACTATGCTTAGCCAGTCAACTACAATTGGTGCGCTTCTAATGTCTTCTACACCGGTCTTCAAGCACCAGTTTAGTAGAGGCTCCAACGAGGTTTCATCTCTGTTTTGCAGAGCTGTTCTAATTTTCCCTCTCTTTCTCAATTCTTGCAATGCCGTTAAAGTCAATTCCTTGGCCATCCCAGGAATGAAAGCATTATCCAATGTTTCGGACCATTTGAAAGATTGCAAAGATCTTTCAAAGGCTCTTAGCTTGGTGTTTGTATGTGCTGAAGTCAATTTATCGTTATGAACAATTTGTTCTTCAGAACCATTATACTCWGAACCTCTGATCATTTTGTTGTATGCATTGGATTTTTTGCCACTACTTTGTGTAACCCCGTTAATGTTGATTTTTTTATTACCGGTTTTCCGTTTTCTTGTTCTAATTGCTAACAAGCCGCTAGACAACCCAATGACAACATGTTTGTTTGTTTCTGCATTCCCATTGTCCAAAGAGTTTGCAGTTGTTGGATTTGAGTTTTCAAACACGTTTGGAGAGATTCCACATGCTAATACTGGCCCACTAAATTTCCAGCCAAATTTGACTTGGTACTTGTTCATTGGATCAAAAACTTTAACGTGTCCGTCTAAGGAAGATGCCACCAAACAGTTGGAAATGCTCAAGTCCGAGTCAACGGCAGAGTTTTCCAAATAGCTCAATGACGTGACTGTTTTGCTAAAGTTGTTTCTTTCAAACAATTTGCTCCCATTAATGGAGTTTTGGATGTCCCATACTTTGAAAGATGGACCACCGCAAGAGACAACAGTGGTTGCATTGATGGCAATAACGTCTTCCACAGGAGCTTCGTTGTTYAGTTTGGCGATAGGAGTGCTTGGATTGTTGCTTCTAATATCGTATATTCTCACATTCCCATCATATGACCCTGACATCAACAAGTTTGGGGAATTTGGCAAAAAGTTCAAACTTCTCACGTAATCKTCGTTCCCGCCTATTTTCACCAATGGTTGATAAGAATGAGAGATATCGTAGATTCTGATATGTCTATCATCGTTTGCGGTGTAAAGTAATTTTGGATCTTTACTCATATTATTGAATTTTGCAACATGTGTTGCGTGCTGACTCTTTTCGGGTTGGATCGATAAAAGCAAGTTTCTTGGGTTGTAAGAATCGTACAAGGAAATCAATCCGGTAGCATCAGAAGTGGCCAAGATTTTCCCATCAAATCTGAAGTTACATGAGTAAACAAGGTCTTTAAATCTGTTGAATGTCTTGATGACCTGTCTTGTTCTGCTCGAAAAAATTTGCACTCTTGTTGAGGACGCCACAGCAAAATCGTATGGGTTTAGTGGGTTGAATGAGATATCTGTTACAGCATTATGCTCTTTGATCAGTTGTGTGGAGGTGAAACTTCTCCAAAACCTTTGGTCAGGAGTTGTTTGTTGCTGTTGCAGAATTGGCTGTTTCTCTGGAATAATTTTTTGCTTCAACGTCGACATTTCTGAAAAGGTTTCTGRCTGAGTTCTAGCTGGTTTTTTGTATYTGTGCTTTCTTTGTGATTTTCATGGCAAGGCATCAATTGATGATTGTCAGACTTTTCATTTTTGAACTCGGGCAGAGCACTACAAGAAAAGCAAAAAAAAAATTGGAAAAGCGAGAAAAAGAAAAGAAATGTGAAAAAAATGAGAAAAAAGCTAAAGTCATGTGACAATAGATGCGCCATCAAGGCTGAACTTTTTTTCCCTGAATATACAGTATTTTAGTTTCTCAACAAAAACCGTTGCAAGGTAAATGTTTTGATATAGAGCAAGGTGTTGGATTATATTTTATTTTATAAAACACTTGTGTAAGTTGTGTAAAACTCAAATTCCGCCCAGGTGCCATCTGTATTTTTTCATTGTGACGCTGCTGTAGTTTTTTGCAATTTCTAGTTTGTTTTCTGCAAATCTCAAATTACTAAATTTTGAAGCAACCATATCGAAATTGGCAAAGATTTTTGTTGTTCTTATGTGATCACTCATGTTTCTCAATTTCGGTTCTCTTGTCAAGACTTTGTTGAAGTACTGTTGGGTAACGTTGATCGCGTCGTCTATGGTGAAATTTTTCTCACTTCCGTCCGACATCAAAATTGACAAAACCACTTTGTTCACTAGATCTACTAGTTTGATAATSGTGAATTCTCTTGCAATGACTCTACTCGTTTCCAAAGTCAGTTTGCATTTTTGCGATCKCCAAATGGTTCCGTATTTTTCCTCCATTTCRATGACACTCGGCGTGTTCCCCAAGCCATGGTAAAATCTTTGGTATATTTGTAAAACCGAAACACACGGGTTCCAATCAAATTGTGCWAGCTCCGGATGATGTGAGAGCAATTCCTGGTAATCCAAAGAATTGGATCTTTCTGTACTAGTCGCGTCGTAATTTTTCAATTTTTGAAGCGGTCTTGYTCCCAAAGATTTTGTTTCGTTTYCCCTAATGACCAACTTTGAATCTTCATCTTGATTGATGTTTGCGTTTTCCGTGATTTCCTTGTCTGATATCTCTCCTACCTCTTCCCCATCGTCCATTTCTACCTCCGCATCATCATCGTTATTATTATTATTATTATTATTATTATTATTTGCATTTCCTTGCTCCATGATTCCTACAATATTCATGTTTCTAGCGGAACCACTGTTACTGATCTTCATATTTGTGTCYGTAAAAGCATTTTTGGAATTGGCTTTCACGGGAGAAATATATGTTTTTTTCTTTATATTGGAATCATTCTGACCAACATCGTTATCGCTGTTATCRATATCGTTGGTCAAACTGTTGGARGTRGTTATCATTTTTGTGTTATTGKTGTTATTGYTATTACGTGTCAAATCATCATCACTATCGTTATTGTTGTTACTTGTAATTAGGTTTATTGAATGTTTGTACGAATCGTCTTTAGCCATGGAAACAGAATTTTCATTCTTTGAGCTTTCATTATCACTGATGCTATTTTTGTTGTCATTGTCGCGCAAAGTGTTATTGTGGTGTGTGGCTAAATTAGCTGCTCTCACCAAATTATCACCACTATTGATACCTATATTAGTGTTGTTGTTGTTGTTGTTGTTGTTGTTGTTGTTGTTGTTATTATTAACTCCGGTAGCAAATTTAGAATTGATCGCATTGCTTGTATTATTCCCATTATTGAAAATAGGACTATTGATATTATTACCATTGCTTTGAATATTACTTTGTGAACCAGCCAAAGCAGCATTTTTCAAAAATTGAGAAGTTGTATTTTGCAAATTTGAAACACCATTGTTGATCCCACTATTCGATAAATAACCAAACGTGTTATTATAAGAATCATTACTGGAAATTGCGTTTCTGTGTATATTCAACTGAGACATAGATCCAGATGTATTTAAACCATTGTTGCTGAAATTATTATTGGTACTAGGAGGATAGTTTGAATTTGCATAGTTTTGAGTATTATTATTAATGGTTGCAGGATGTGTTAATCCTTGTGTTGCAGGTGGTTGATGATGATTCAATAAAGACGTTGTGGAAGCTATGTAACTTAAAGACCCATTTCTATGCACGGAGTTATTACCAGCGGTGTTAGAAGTAGTAGTATTAGTAGTATTAGTAGTAGTGGCATTACTGGCTGGGATATTGTTGTTAATGGAACCTCCTGGTGTATTAACATTCATTCCTCCATTATATTCTGTTGTTGGACTTGCCATATTGTTCAAATTGATTGGTGGAATGTTGACTTGATTCAACCCGTTCATCCCAACAACACTGTTGTTTCTAAACTTGTTAGGTGAATTGGATATAATGAAACTGTTGTTAGATGGATTAACAGAGTTAGTACTATTATTAYTATTTTTAKTACYATTATTACTATTAGTACTATTGGAATTATTAGAATTATTAGAATTATTAGCAGTACTAGTAGTAGTAATAAYAGTACCAGTCCCGGTAACATTAGCTATATAATCGTACAGCTTCGAATGTTCCTGATTCATTTGTTGTTGCATATAACTTATCACTTGTTGTTGTTGTTCCAACAAAGTATGCAATTCCACAATCTGTTGTTGTAAATGTTCAAATCTCATATTGTTGTATCTTTGAAAATCATCATCTTGTTGCATCCCAAACTGTTGTATTTGGTGACTTTGTTGTTGATTYTGATCAGAGATATATGATACTTGATGTTGAGATTGTTGAGGTTGTTGAGGTAGAGGTAGAGACTGCTGCTGCTGCTGCTGCTGCTGCTGYTGYTGYTGTTGTTGTTGTTGTTGTTGTTGTTGTTGTTGTTGTTGTTGATCGTGCAAGTGCTGAGCCGGATAGTGCAATTGCTGGTTATGATTAAGGTGATGATGATACATTGGTTGTTGATTTAAAACAGGGGGGGAACGGATCATTTTCTGTCTCTTGCTTTTTTCTCCCTGTTCTTTTTTGTTCAGTTTTTTTATTTTATTTTTTCCTGTCTTTACCTTTACTCAAATGACAAGTTGGAATACCAAGTTATAGTTAGCATATCTGATCCAAGAATAATATCAAAACTACAAAAATCTATTTGAAAAAAAAAAACCTATATTATTATATGTACGCTTTAATGCGTTTTTTTGTGTTTTTTGTTTTTTGTGTTTTTTTTTTTTCAATCGTTTCACATAAATTATACATATTCTTCGAGATGTTTTGTGTTATTTTTATTTTTTTATTTTTAGTACTTTTCTTGTGATGATAGTATTATTTTTTTATTTTTTTTTTTGGTAATCCAAATTATTTTGTACTAATAAAAAAAATATTTAATGGTCATTTTCTATTGATTAGTGTTAAGTAAATCAATTTACATTGTTATTTTTAGTACKTTCAATATGAATAATCTGCATGTTCATACTGCTGATAGAAATGTACCACAACCAGATAATAATTCTTTTTTCACTGTATTATTTTAATAATACACTCGATATAATAATATGTACATTGTATTCTAAGAGCATGTTTGATCTGTCACTTGGAGCACCTATTTATTAGACACTAATTAGAGCAATAAAACAACGAAACAATACAATACAACAAAACAAAGAAACAATACAATATATCAATAAAACAATAAAACAAAATAAAACAAAACAAAACAAAACAGACAAATAATACATTAACAAGTAATAAATTTAAGGGGAAACATATAAATAATATCAATAATTAAAGACAGAAAAAAAAARAAAACCAAAGATATAAAAATAATCGGAGTTTTACAATAAATAAAAAAAAACATCAATTTGTTACTGGATTTTCCGAATTATTTTGTATCCTTAATTTACTAATTTTTATCCCGTGGATTGATATTTTWTGTTACTGAACAATTATTCAACATATTGATGATCTTAAATATGACAAATAAAAGTTTAATTATGGTAATTATAAAAATGAACTCAYTTTTKTACAATWCCAAATAYCATTAGTATGATTTATAAAACGKAATAATAACAATAATATAATGAATATAATGAATGATTAGTAATAGGAACTAAATGCCCAAGGAGCATTTACAGACAATGCATCAAAAGACTTTGTCGAAAAAAAAAAAAAGAAAACTTAAAAAAGGAACATAAAGGTGAAAATTAGGTATATCCACGGATATAAAACAAAA
>LPNM01000006.1:1039568-1050450 GCA_001747045.1 Hanseniaspora osmophila | reverse complement strand
AAAAAAAAAAGAAAGCAAGAAAGAAAAAGCAAGACAGAAAAAGGAACAAGTTGCTTCTTCAGATCCAGGAACCAATAAACAAAGAAAAAAGGCAATARATCATAAAATATAGTACCATTGGTTCCACGGAATAAAATAACCAAAAAGAAAAATCGGAAAAAAAAAAAATGAGAAAAGGAGAATTTCTTGGATGAATGCAAGAATGTATTTGTTTTACATTTTACATATTTGCCAAGGACTACTTTAATTTCTATCGCTTCTAAAAGTAATTTAGCATATTCCATGATTAGAAGAAGAAGAGGAAGAAGAAGAAGAAGAGGAAGAAGAAGAAGAAGGAGAAGAGAATGTAACTCAACTATAGACGGTTTCAAATAACACATTAAAATATATACTAAAATTCGATTAACCACTTCTTGATACACCCATCCAGCCCTGCAGAAACAATGGTATGTTCATCGATCCACAAAACAATGGTGACCCCGTCCTTATGTGCATTCAAAAACTTGATGACTTTCATTGGTTTGTTCAATGAATAAACCATCAAATGGGTGTCCAAAGATCCAGTAACAATAAAATCATTTGATGGATTCCAAGACATGGAAGTGATCTTCCCTGAATGGAATGCCCATCTGGAAGTTTTCAAAATCTTGGTTTCCAAATCGTATAACATGATTTTCCCTAAAATATCCCCACAACTTATATAATTTGTTGTAATGGATTGATCATTTTTACTTGTAATGCTTAAACAAGAAGGAGTGTTGATCATTTGGCAAAGAGTAAATGATGATGATGAATCAACAGTGATGTTTTTTATGTTATCATCATGTTTTTCCAAAGTATAAGGGAAAACTTGGATTTCATTAGTTTTCGCATATCCAAATACAATATAATCCTTGTTCATTGTACAACAAACTATTTCTTGTTCGGTTAAAAAACTTCCATTGGTTTTAGAATTATTGTCGAAAAACTTGACCAAGTGKAAATTCTTTGTATCAATAATACTAACATTGTTATCAAAATCAACAACCAACAATAGAAAAGTTTTGTTTATTTCAAAAGAAAATGACAATTTTGGTTGACTTGGAAATTTGTAYTGTTCAACATTTTCCCCAGTTGAACTGGTTTTCAATAATGAASCATCCCAAGAACAACTATTAAAAGTTTTGGTACCATTCTCAATATCAAAAGATAAAGAGATAATGCTGTTGTTATGAGAAGAAAATGATTTACTTTCAGTAGGATTGTCAATTGTGGAAAGTGGAGATTCAAGGATCTTCCCATCAAAAGAACCACTCAACACCATGGCGGTTTGCACATCACCAACTTGAGCAGCATGATCAAAATCATATTGTAAACTAGTTATACCCTTTGAATGGCCATTAATGGTAAAATCAATTTTCAACTCTGGTTCAATAGTGATTTTTTGTAATAATCCGTCTTGTCTAACAACAACAAAAGAGTTGGAATCAATTTTGGTGATCCCAACATATAGGTGTGTTTTTTGAGGTGACTTATCAGCAGCATTACTATTTTGATTGCATTTTAAATTGATTTCATCGTATGTCCACGTTTTAACCAGTTTAGAATCTTCATATAAGCCAATTGTGGAACCAATAACAATCAATCTTTTTTCATTTAACCAGCAACATCCATAATARCCAGAACTGATTTTCTCAGAGTTTTCCAAAAATTTTAAAAAATCCCCAGTTTTCCCGTCATACAATACAACTTTACGGTCACTCCCAACACTGCACATCAAGCTCCCATCATCGTTCATGCTGCACTGTCTGATAAACTTCCCTCTATCGTGGTGGTCTCTGTCACTTGATTTGAACTTGAATGGCACACCCGTGTAAAAAACAACCGACCCCTCATTGTCACAAGTAAAAGATCTAAAAGGTCTCCCATTTGGATTGATGCAGCACGTGTTGATCATGCTGCTGTGACCACTGACTTCCCCAACACTGTTCCCGGAATCCCAAGTAATAAACTTCCCAAATTCATTGGACCCGTCTCCAACAACACATAATCTTTTCCCTTCAAAATCCCAACTGATGTCTTTGACCGTGCCACTTAAAACTTGAAACTCGCCCTTGAYCTTGTAAACATATTCTTTCGAGTCGCTATCTTGGTAAACTTCCCAAATAAACACTTTCCCCTGCTCGTCACCAGAAGCGATGTGATTCCCAAAGGCAGAAAAACTCATACAAGTCACATTGCTTGTTGCGTGGCCACTAAATTGCAAYACATTTTTGCAATACCGCTCAACCTCACCGGGATTCAACGACACCAAATAACAAGATTTCAAATTGTAATACCCTAATAATTGCAATCTAGCACTGTATGTCAATTTCGTGCTAAAATTGGCCACAGTAGAGGGTAATGGTGCAGTGGTGCTAACTAATTGTAAACTCATGTTTTTAGGTGCGTTCAAGTGTGTAGTAGTATGCTTCTTGATTGTCTTGCTTTGGGATATTGAATTATTGAATGAAACAAACAGTATCAACGCGTGAAAACTATTCAAAGTCTGAGGTAWTCCAGTGAAAATCGTAACTGTCAACACAGGAAAAAGAGAGAGAAAGAGAGAGAGAATAAAAACAATGAAAAAATGAAAAAAAAAAAACAAAGATAACAACTCTGCATGAACCACACATGTTAAGAGTTATTATATTGTTATTGACTATACACTTAAAAACTTTTAAATTAAAAATTACGCCATTCTAGTATAGTGGTTAGTACACATCGTTGTGGCCGATGAAACCCAAGTTCGATTCCTGGGAATGGCATATYTTTTTGCTTTAAGTTAAACCGACGATGCCACTATGAGTAGTATGCCTTAACACCGCACTGTCAAAACTTTACTGATAAATCASCTAGYTTTTATGGTTTTGWMTTTCTACATTCTACCTCAACAACTTATSGCCAACCTTTGTTGTAGGAGCTTGACAAAGCACTTTGACTGGTTTACACTGCTTTATACATTTCAAAAACCTGTTCTTGGGTTTCCACCCACAAATCGACATCTAGAGGTAAATAATCGGGCTTGATACTTACAGCTATGTGATCGCCGGGCACAACAACCTCGCATTGCCATAAAATTTTAGGTAACGTTTTAAAAATTAACAGCCAAATTGAGCTCGRATTTAATAAGAAAAWTTTTTGTTGATCTTTCAATAGTTAGAACCAGACGCATTAGTTCAAATGTTGTTATAGCATTCAGTCGCTCCCAATGCCGTCCTTTTATGGGATGTTTACATATCAACTTTGCAAATAATCTCTGATTTTGAACAGACCTACAAATCTTAATGAAAACGTCTGTTCTGTCACAAGATAAGCAATACAAAAAGATTTGGTCCATGAAAATCAAAGAGCACGGCTGAAAGTAAAAGAGAGTTTACTTTATAAGTATGTAAGAGTTGCTGTGTTGGAACAAGTATGATTGRGTACCACCAAGCAATACACACCCAGACTRAATCTAACAACACACRAGTATTCAGWGGAAGCTGTATCTRGATATAGAGAAGTGTTTCGTGTATAAGAAYAATAACACACAATAACCTTGAACMRAACSGTTAACTAAAGRAGYMGTASAMACRACAGAGAGTTATTGAGTGTTGTGTCGCGTTAATACCTTRCGCTTYAGGGTATTAGTTWGAACGCCTCRTTACAWAAACATAACAAATGGTTTCGTGGTCTAGTCGGTTATGGCATCTGCTTAACACGCAGAACGTCCCCAGTTCGATCCTGGGCGAAATCATTTTTTTTTTTGCAAGACAGAGATGGCGAAGGATTTTGGAGGCAGAACATTTTAAACGTTTGGCTGTTTTCAAAGTTGCTTGAGAAAACCGTAAAATAAGATAAATTGCATAAAAGAAGTGTATATTTTAATTTTTTTGTTAATAATTAATCATTGAAAGAATTCTTTTGTTCGGCATTTTTTATTACTCCCACCATTTTTTCCCCACTTTTTGGCTGTCATCACGCTCAAACCCCTTTATCGCTTCACTCAAAATGTAATGTACAATACAATTGAAAAGGTTTTACTGGTCTGTAACCCATATGCTTTAAAACGGTCACAATAAGAAAGCAGTTTTTACTTTTAAAAATTTAAAGGAGAACTGCGCCACTAAAATGGGTTCTTTGCAAAATAACCCCAGGTTTCAGCAGAGACCTAATCCGCTCAAAACGCATAAACCAAAAAAACATGTGTCGCTGATGTTTTTCTTAATTTTTTTTGACACATGCAAGTATTGACTATTTTTGCGGATCTCACCAAAAAGTAAAGAAGCTTGTATTACAGGTGGCCATTAGTCAAAATTATAGGGGACAACATGATAAAAATGGAATAAACATAACTCGAAAATCACAAACATCGACGGCAAAAGCACACACAACGCTCCAGCACTACGACAACGCAAGGTTCGTAATGATGCAGCTAAAAAGTTCAATCTTTCACGTGACAAAGAGCTGGGGCCAAATCGTTAGAACAGCGTTCCAGCAAGTCAAACAAGAATTAGACCTCTTTGCTACCAATTCTCAATATTGTYACCACTTTTCCTTTGTTCCCACTCTCACTGTCTTTACCAGCCACACAGATTGGGGTTTTGCTATTAGCACTTGAACATATCAGGTCGTTGTATAAGCGAAACGTGTAAAGCTGTCATGGAAGAGATGCAWCACGGTCTTGGTTAAAGAGAGGGACTTTGGACGTTAAAAACAATATTTCAAATACTATTTCTTMCTCCAACAYCACCAATTAGCAATAACACAACTTAAAGTAGTACTGCTAAAAATTTAGTAAAACCTCASTAACTACTGGTTCTTAAGCTGTTGTTGAAAAACCATGAAACAAMGTTYTTTCCACTCAACCGAATYAGTCTTTCCTTTTTTTTTATATTCTATATTAYGTGGAAAACTCCGATATTCGTGTTTTTCAGGATTGTTTCCAGTTTGATTTATAGGCGTTTTYAAAGTAGATGCGATGACGAGTACAGATACTATTAACTATTTAAGTTTTTAAAGGTAGAGATAGAAACAATATGCAAGCATCATGATAACAACTTGGTTTTTTTTGGAACYTAYYTTTTCTGGTAAATATACCATGGATCTGCATGATAAGARTTTGGTGTTGGATTGAAACTCACRGCCAACCCATTCATTCTCCGTTTTATATGAACAACGAGGTTSAAGGGACAAAAGAATATTGATCGATCTACTTGTCTTCTTGTATTCTTACTATAAAGAAAAAGAAAAAGAGAAGAARCATATTTCTTGTACACYACGTTTTATCATTATTGACCMAGAGARTGAATTATACCTGAAATAATAAAAAACCTTTATTAATATGCCTTTAAGAASACAWTTTTTTTCTCTAAACCCGGACGCCTTCCAAAATGCGACTGCTTRATATTTCAACATAGTATATAAAGCAACGTTTTCAAAAAAAAAAAAAAAAAAGAAAAAAGAAAAAAAAAATGGTCTTTGTATAAAAACACAATGGGAGATATAGAGAATTGTAATTTCATGCGGAGTAAAAAGTTATTTGTATAAGGTCTGTTTAAAGGGTTCAAAAATTTAAAATATTGCGCCAAGCTTTTAAAGACCACGGAAAGATACTTGATCAAAGGCATATTTKCTATAGTAGAACAACTTTCTCTTYTARCAAAGTACCTGGCAAACACTAGTTCAAGTTCTTCTTTTCCAAATGTTACATTTATTACCTTATGAAGTGAGTARRAACATTATTGCAGAAATTTCAAAACAACCATATGATACTGAAAATGGTATGCSAGGCAATACAGAATGGAATGTRYTGAATATAAGATTAGTTTCTACTCACTGGGATCAACTGTTTTTGTATGGTATCGAAAGAAAASTGGGTAGTATTTCCTGTACTGATYCATCATGCCCTGGCAGTTGGAAAGAATACTATCAACACTTTATTTTRAAAAAATTTATACCCTTGTATGGATTMGATGTGGCAAACCATCGTTCCTCTCTAAATATTCATGACACGTTCAAAGGAGCTTTTAGTGCTTGTTGGGAAAACATGCAAGGCACAGTAAATGCTCGATTGGCAATCTATTTTGAGGATTTGAAAAAGATCTCAAGGTCTCAGTTGCTTTTGCACAAACTTCAGGTCAAACTCAACGGTATGTGTTTATTTGTTCCGGAGCTCTTATCATATCAWCTCCTTGGAGAAAAATCCATGCACGATTGCTCTTTCAAAAATCAAATCGTGATCGTTGATTTGGGTCCAGTGAAAAAAGCAAGTGAATACACAATGGAACTTAAAATGCCATTCTCAGGAAATGAAAGCAATGATACAAGTCTAGAATTTTTGTTTTTGGAATTCGGTGAAGCGCTTTCAACAAACGAGTGGTTGTGGTGCAACTTCCACATTGACCACTTGAATAATTACTTGGAACACCGCAATATATCAAAACACATCACCTATCAGTTTAGATACGGAAATGYGCAGAAAAACCAGACCAATGTCCCGGARAGAAATGAAAGCATTTTTTGTACACCCAAAAGAGACACTCTGRTATCTTTGAATTAAAACTTTGTTGTYAAAATATTTCAACTCTCTATCGTTCAAAAAATTAATATCATGATTTTGTATTTAGGATTAAACGCTAGTTTGGTCAAYAGTTACTTAATGAGTGCCTTGGGTTTGTACCTAATGCAATGGAAAAAGTAATTTGAGCTAAACAAACCGTAAATGTAGATAGCATGTTTAGATTAAAATTTATTCRCAAACACTAAAAGATCAGTATCTCATTTTGTGTGTGTGTGTGTGTGTGTGTGTGTGTGTGCTGAACAAGTATTGTGTTTGTAAACTCAGTCCATAAATGAGTCACGTGCTRTGGTGTAATTATAAYAATTGTCTTTGTTTATTTTTTTTATYATTTAAAAGCTTTCAAACCTGGTAAACCCTCTTGGYAACATATACTCAACCATGGGTGCAAAAGTAAACAACTTTGGGAAAAAAAAAAAAAAAACGGTGAAATTAGTGAATTGTGTCAAATGACGTTTTTCACTCCGGTATATATATATGATTAGAAACAACTTTTTCAAGTTTTTTYGTACAGTTGATTAACCACAATGGCTTRGCAAYTTTGCAAAAAGACACATTTTGGTTGTAGCCTCTTTAGAAGACCAAAAAAAAAGACACAAACAAGATCAATAACGATAGATGGGGTATCACGCTGAATTTTCCAACTTTGACAAGTCYCCAAACAAAGAGGACTTGAACGATAAAAAGGAAAAATTAGAGCTTTTGGTTGAAAGTTATGGCTACTTGGTGGAAGGCCAAACCAACTGGGTAGCCAAYCTATCCAACGCGTCATCATTGATATGGCATTGTTACAAGTCATTGCCGTTGGACATCAACTGGGCTGGTTTCTACGTCTATAACAAGGGAGTCTCCAATGCAACACCAGAAAAGTCACAAAAAACTTTAATATTAGGTCCTTTTCAAGGGAAAGTTGCGTGCCAAGAAATTTTATTTGGAAAAGGAGTGTGCGGAACTGCTGCGGAAACTYTGGAAACACAACTAGTTCCAAATGTWGACGAATTTCCTGGTCACATTGCTTGCGACGGAGAAACTAAATCCGAAATTGTTGTTCCTATCATCAATACGAAAACTAATGAATGTATTGGTGTGATCGATATCGACTGTTTGGAGATTAACGGGTTTGACAGTTTGGACACTCATTACCTAGAGCTGTTGGCAGCCAAGATAKCATCAACATGTAAATTTGATTAGGTTTTGAACTCAGATAAAGCATCTTTTCACTYTTTATAGGTTAATATTTTTATCACTAATGTCCTAYTACTCTAACAATGACGAGCTCACATGCAYACTCAACGCATGTAATAATCATCTCATACGACCATTTTTATWTTTTATTTTTTATTTTTTTTCTTTTCTTAACATTTCTTTTTCTTRAAAATCAACACCTTTCACCTATTTTTTTTTTTCCATTTCAGATGTTAGCGTTTAGTTCTCGTGTGATTTCATTTAGCGATGCTTTAAATAACGTTAGTCAGAATATTCTCTATGGTGTTTAAGKCTGTTARGAAAATGAAAACATCTAAGCAAACCCAGAGAGCAAGCTAGAAACCAAGTATGTCAAAGGCCACTGCTTCCGCTCTTCAAGAGAATAAAAACTCTAAAAAAGTTGCTGCTATAAAGCACAACAAAAAGAGATCAATTCCTTCCGATAACGAGGCTTCTGATAGTGAAGATGAATTTGTTTCTGATCAAGAAAATCTTATGGTTGATGGGTTGATTGATGCTGAAGCGGACGAATCAAACGACGAAAGCGGTGATGATGAGTTTGAAGACGCAAACGAGTTTCAAATCTCAGAGGAAGAAAAACGCTCTGGCGAAGATCAAGAAGATAGTGATGAAGAGTATAACAAGTTATTAGCTGAAGAWGAWGAWGAWGAAGAAGAAGAAGAWGAWGAWGAAGAAGATGATGATGACGACAGCAAATCGATCACCGACAAACTAAGTAATGTCAAATTACATGTAATAGAAGAGCCTTCCGTGGTGAAAACAGAGTTTGCTGACGGTACGCCTAGACTATTGAGACCAGAAATTGATCCTAAGTATGATAGTGATGACACAGACGCGGAGCAGCCTTCAAACACTATTGGAGATATCCCCTTATCAGCTTATGATGAAATGCCACACATTGGTTATGATATCAACGGGAAAAGAATTATGAGACCTGCCAAGGGTTCTGCTTTAGATGCTTTGTTAGAAAGCATTGAGTTGCCAGAAGGTTGGACTGGGCTATTGGATAAAAATACCGGTGGTTCGTTGAATTTGAGTCAAGAAGAATTGGAATTGATYAAAAAAATTGAAACAAACCAAAACACAAGCGGAGACGTTGAAGAATATCCAGACTACAACGACTGGTTCAGCAAAGATGTTGAAATTACTCCTTTAACTGCTGCACCAGAACCAAAGAGAAGATTTGTTCCATCTAARAACGAGGCTAAAAGAGTTATGAAAATTGTCAGAGCTATTAGAGAAGGTAGAATTATTCCACCTAGTAAAATGAAAGAGCTAAGAGCAGAAGAGGAGAAAAACTATGATTTGTGGGGAGACTCTAACGATGATTTTGTTAACGATCATGTCATGAATTTGCGGGCTCCTAAATTACCACCTCCAACCAATGACGAATCGTACAATCCTCCTGAAGAATATTTGATGAACGAAGAGGAAAGAAAAGCTTGGGAATCTTTGGAACCAAGTGAAAGAGAAAAAAACTACGTTCCAGAAAAATATGGAGCTCTAAGAAAAGTTCCTGGTTACACAGAGTCTGTTAGAGAAAGATTTGAAAGATCTTTGGATTTGTACTTGGCTCCAAGAGCCCGTAAAAACAAGCTGCAAATTGATCCCGARTCCTTGATTCCAGATCTGCCATCACCAAAAGACTTGAGGCCATTTCCTATCAAATGTTCGACTATTTATAAAGGTCACACAGGGAAAGTTAGATCTGTATCCATTGATCCAACAGGGTTGTGGTTGGCCACCGGGTCTGATGATGGTACTGTGAGAATATGGGAAATTTTGACGGGAAGAGAGGTTTATAAAGTCATTATTATCGACGACGTAGCAGAATCAGAAGACAAGATTGACGTGGTTGCATGGAATCCAGACAAATCTACGGGTATTTTGGCGGTCACTTGYGGTGARCATATTTATTTGATTGTCCCTCCACTTTTCGGTTTCGATGTTGAAAACAATGGTAAGTTGAAAATCGAAAATGGTTTTGGGTTTGCAACTTTTGGTAACGTTAATAAAGGGGATTTGAATATTACAAAAGAGGACAATGAYGTTTCTGACTCGGATTCTGACGCTGAAAACTCATCTAAAAATTCAAACAAGCTGAAAAGCGATGTTGCCCAGTGGAACAAGCCAACGAAAAAACAGCAAGAAAAAGATATTTCRATATCTATAGCTTGCAAGAAAAAGAGAGCCATCAAAAAATTATCATGGCACAGAAAGGGAGACTACTTTGTAACAGTCCAGAGCGATGCAGGCAATACTTCTGTTTTGATCCATCAACTATCCAAACATTTGTCTCAATCTCCATTCAAAAAATCYAAAGGTATTATCATGGACTGCAAATTCCATCCTTTCAAGCCCCAAATTTTTGTTTGTTCGCAAAGAACTATCCGTATATATGATTTGAGTCAACAAACCCTAATCAAGAAACTTCTACCTGGTGCCAGATGGTTGAGCAAAATTGACATACACCCAAGGGGTGACAACCTTATTGCTTCATCATTCGACAAGAGGGTTTTATGGCATGATTTGGATTTATCAGCAACTCCATATAAAACTTTGAGATATCACGACAAAGCGGTTAGAGATGTCGAGTTCCACAAGAGACTACCTTTGTTTGGTACTGCTGCGGACGATGGGTCCATCCATGTGTTCCACGATACAGTTTACGATGACATGATGAAAAATCCTTTAATTGTGCCACTAAAAAAGCTAACAGGTCACAAAGTTGTAAACTCCTTAGGGGTATTGAACATTGCATGGCATCCAAAAGAAGCCTGGTTGTTTAGCTCTGGTGCGGACAACACAGCGAGACTATGGACGACATGATTTGTTAGACTATTATCTGTATACTATTCTCTCTGCGCATTTATGTATTCCTAACTAATAAGCCTTTGAGTACGTGCTCATGACAGATGCCACAACATCCACTTGAGTATTTTAACCTTGGATTTCTCTGTCTAAAAATCAGATATTCAATCTCATTTGCATAATCAAAAAAGAAACTAGCAACATCCAGCCCAGTGATGTTTATGTTACAGCTTTTGCTCCTCATTTTCTTGAAATTCTGCTTTT